>WBNH01004494.1:774452-852958 GCA_013401255.1 Urocolius indicus
ATTATAAATTTATTTATATATATATAATTAGGGAAACTATTAATCTGTTTAAAGTCACATAAGCACATGTATGACGTGTATTCTGAGCCTAATGCATTGCAATAAATTATTTGTGTACAGTTAAATGTGCCTACCATTGCATTTTGTTCACAGATGCATTGTTTACTGTATATATACAAAACTACATTTTATTTTATCTAGAGATCTTGGGCCAGTATGTTTCTGCAGCATTCATGAAATTGTGTCCTGACTTAAAACATACATGACTTCATGTGCAGAACCTATTTATTTATTTGTTTATTTATTTATTTGATCAAATTATTTTTAATTGAGCTGTAAAAGCCTATCAGCGCCTCATCCAAGGTGGAATGATTATATTTTTTTTTGTATTTTGTGGTGACACAAGCTGCTTCCTTATAAGTGATGTTAGCTCCAATGTTGATGATTACTGAAAAAAAGACAGTTACATTTTGTCCCAGTACTATCTTATGTCATAGAGACTGTCTCTTTTAAAAGAAACATAATTTCATGTTGCAGAAGGATAGAAGCAGTGTTGCTGGAACTACAGGTGAAAACACCACTTGTATTTGTTTCTCAGACATGAGTAGTGTTGTGACAATGATAAAGTGCTCATAATTTAGCCATGTACCTTTGTCTTGCTGAACCACATCTCCAATCTCAGCAGCAGCAAAGACTCTTTCATTTGTGTGAGATGGAAATATAAAAGTATGTTAAAATCTTATGATTAGAGAGAATTTCTTTTTTCTTGAAAAAAAAAAANGAAGGGATAATTGACCTCAGAGCCAATGTTTAATTTAAAAAGATAACAATTAGCTCAGCCTCATCCAAGTCATAAAAGAAGCTAAAAAGAAAGAATCAGGCCTCTATTTTTCCAGCCAATGTCAACTACAGATAAACGTTATGAATGGTAGTGTTTACTTCAGTTTCCTGCTTACCTTTCATTCACTGTATAAATCAGTCAAGTTTGCATTTGACTTCTAGAAACATATTTGTTACAAGTTTTTTTGTTAGTTCTGTGTAATAGAACTATCTGCCAAAATTTTGCAAGTTACCACTAAAAGGAGAAGGGAACACTGGAGCCAGGTAGTTTTTCATAGCATATAAGTAAAATCCTGTTTATGTTACTGGCAGAAGGTATCTGGCTATAATGACTAGGTAGCTTAGCTTAAGGCCTGGTCGCTCCACTACAGGAGACACAGAAGACCTTACTAAAGGCCTTTCCTGGAACTATTGATTGGGACACAGTGAGGTCATGAAAATAATCTTTTACAAGTCACCTTGAGTTCAGATAAATCTTTCCTTCCTCATTTGACACCTGGCTCTTGTGCTATGAGCAATTTATGTTATAGGCTACCTCCAAAAGACATCAAAAAGAGAAACTTCTTCAAACCAGTTAAACATATTCAAGGGGCTTTTTAATGAGTTTTAATCCATTTTAATGTGACCTGAAGAGCCTAAATTTAGGATAAAGGAGTTTCAGTTCATCAATCCCAAAAGTATGCGGATGGTATCTATAGACCAGTGTGAGTATATATGTATATAAAGATAAAATCTGAAGAGCTAGTCTGTTACCATCATTATCCATTTGTAAATCACCACTTCTTGTTTTCAAATGGTTAATCCAGTTCTGTTGTGGAAGTGCTGGAGCTGTAGTGTATTTGCAGAGTATCTTCAGTGCACTTAAGCAGTAAAACTGCTCTATAAAGGACTTAGAGCACCACTTTCCTCTTACATGCATGGCTGGTCTGGCCCTGTCCCTGGCCAGACCAGCCAGTTTACTGAGTAGTAAACTCAGTATTTGTTGATTTAACATATTTATTTCTATGTGATGTAAATTCACTATGTATTCCCAGCAAGATTGTGACCACTTACACTCCCCACAGAGAGGTAAAGATAGAATAGTTCAGCCAGTCAAAAGGGTTGTTTATCACCAATGGAAGCAGGATTCTATATTACTTCATCAAATTACCATCTGTCATGAGAAAAAACAGTTCCTTATAGATGCAAATTTTATAAATATGAGCACTTATTGGTATTTGATAGCAATAATACTTTGGGCACAGCTTTCTTGCCTCCTTCAACATTCATTGCTCAAATTCCTACTCTTCCCCCTCTACATTTGCCATGTAAAGTTAATTATTATGTCTTGTCTTTAGTCTCCTGCTGACCAGTGTAAGAAAATCCATGCTGGTGATGAGGTGATCCAGGTCAACCATCAGACTGTGGTAAGTATTTTGGCAATTCTATTCTGCAGGCTTTGCCTATTCGCATTGCTAAAAAGGTAATAATTTTCCTTGGAAGGTAACTTTGCCAACGTAGAATATTAAAATGTAATAACCACTTAACAAGAAAAGGCACAAGTTGAATCAATAACCAGCCCAGAATAATTAAGCCAAATTTACATTTTGCACAGCTGCTGTTTCAATGTGATACTCTTCATATGAGGAGATTCCAGAATATTTCATTGAAGTTCTTTGACTTCTCATTACAAATATGCCAGCTAGTTTAACTTTTTCTCTGAAACAGAATGCTGCATTCTTTTTAATATAGGATTCGGATTTAAAATGTAGAAGTGCTGTACCAGCCATAATTTTCCATTTTTTCCATAACATTCCAAATCTTTTGGGTAAAAAGGACCATAATGATTACAGCATTGATAGATATCTGACAGATTTTGCTTTTGTGATTTCTTGCATGCAGACTTTGTATCTATAAATATATATATATTATAAATTTATTTATATATATATAATTAGGGAAACTATGAATCTGTTTAAAGTCACATAAGCACATGTATGACGTGTATTCTGAGCCTAATGCATTGCAATAAATTATTTGTGTACAGTTAAATGTGCCTACCATTGCATTTTGTTCACAGATGCATTGTTTACTGTATATATACAAAACTACATTTTATTTTATCTAGAGATCTTGGGCCAGTATGTTTCTGCAGCATTCATGAAATTGTGTCCTGACTTAAAACATACATGACTTCATGTGCAGAACCTATTTATTTATTTGTTTATTTATTTATTTGATCAAATTATTTTTAATTGAGCTGTAAAAGCCTATCAGCGCCTCATCCAAGGTGGAATGATTATATTTTTTTTTGTATTTTGTGGTGACACAAGCTGCTTCCTTATAAGTGATGTTAGCTCCAATGTTGATGATTACTGAAAAAAAGACAGTTACATTTTGTCCCAGTACTATCTTATGTCATAGAGACTGTCTCTTTTAAAAGAAACATAATTTCATGTTGCAGAAGGATAGAAGCAGTGTTGCTGGAACTACAGGTGAAAACACCACTTGTATTTGTTTCTCAGACATGAGTAGTGTTGTGACAATGATAAAGTGCTCATAATTTAGCCATGTACCTTTGTCTTGCTGAACCACATCTCCAATCTCAGCAGCAGCAAAGACTCTTTCATTTGTGTGAGATGGAAATATAAAAGTATGTTAAAATCTTATGATTAGAGAGAATTTCTTTTTTCTTGAAAAAAAAAAAAGTTTAATTTATTCTTTTACACTTTAAATGTTAATGGAACGCGCATCTCATCTATACTAGAGAGATTCTATAAGTTGTCATAGTTACAAGTTGAAATATACTCCCTCTATCAAACATACTCTTCACGTGACAAACCTGATTTAATCTTTCTTCCCATGAAATCCCCTCATTCAGCTATTCAAGAATTGGCTTTCTGAATAGCAACTCTTTTCATGTGTGTTATTAAAACAGCCCAAGGTGTTTGATACTTGTAATCCCTTTCCAGCTAAGGGTACATCACCAGCATCTGAGTCAAGTGAAATGAAATACCGTTTTCTAAAAAAAAGAAATCAGTATTCATTATTCATTCTGAAGTTTATAACAGGCTAAGAGAAGAGGTAAATGGCAGAAATGTATTCTGCCTTCGAAATGGCTGGGAAAATCTCATTCTGTCTTCACTGTGCATTTGGAAAGTCAGACAGTAATATTGTTTGCATGTGTCAAAGGTGTATGTCCAACCCTCTTGGGAAAGTTTTAATGTTTTAAGGATCTCTTTGATCTTCAGAGTGCTCTTTAAGTCACTTCTGGTATGTCTTGCTGTGAACTGCACTTAATTGTGGTCGCTCTTCACTCAAGTTGTTATACATTGTGATGATATCATGCTCATAATTATTATTTCCATTAGTGGACTAGAATAATTCAGAGGCAACAGGTCATTGAATTTCCAGGCAGTCGATTTTTTAATATTAGCAAGACTAGATCATAAACTGAGGTGTAAGGCATTTTCAATTAATGAAATAATTGTGGAGGAGTGGAAGGCAGTAACCTTACAAAAGAAAGGCTTGCATACCTGTGGTGCTCTTAAGAGGGTTTCCAGAGCTAAAGCTGTCTTGCTCGCCTAGTTAAGAGGACCATGGATTTATGCATGCATAAAGTCTTCCCTACGACCCACCATTTCCTCCTACTAGCCTTTGTCTCCACAAACTAGTAAAAACAAGTGCTAGTAGAAGTACTATTTTGGCATTGCCCTGTGAAGAAGAAATTCTTACATTTCATATCCTAAGTACTTCCCAGAATTGTACTTATATTACAGAATTTTCAACATTGATAGTTAAAATATTGCTTACCATAAATCTATCCGATGGAATCTGTGATGTCCAGTCTCATGATTGTTTTCCATATAGGCTATGCTTAAAACATTAAAAGCCTAGATGATAAAAATGGAGGTGTTGGTGTTATTTCTTATTCCTGCTCTTACCTTTCATTGGTAAAGGCTCCATGCTTTCATAAAATGTATTCACAGGTTGTTATACAATGTAAATATGCAGAAATATACTTTCTTCATATATTTATATGCTTCAGAGATTCTACTTCCAATAGATTTTATCTTTGACCTAGTGAAGACATAGTATTAGGACTGAAGCTTCTGTAGCATTATGGCAATATATTAAAAATAAATCCCATTCAACACAAAAAGTGGCGAAATAATCTGGTTCTGAAAATGACTAGATTGATAATTTTGTATTGCCACTGGTGAAAATACTTTCCTGATTAGAGAAAGTATGGATCTCTTTTAATAGATTCTAATCCTATAACTGACTCCTGGCATTGTTTTATCTGATTTTGACTGAACTAGGCCAATGTATTTCCTAGATAAATTCATATTCACTCATTTAGTAAGATCATTTCAGTTTTAAAATTTTCATTGATGTTCACACAACCTGTAATACATTCTTCTGGTAGTTAATTATTCTCTTTGCTGGAGGAAAAAAAAAAGTCTTTTTATTTGTGGTCTGCATTTGTCTGGCACAAGCTTCCAGTCCTTTGATCTTGATATATTTTTATCTATTAGATTGGAGAGCAGGTTTCTCATTTAGATATTTTCAGGATGCAATCAAATTTCCTCTTCACTTTTTTTTTTTGTAAGCTAGATAATTTGCGCACTTCCAGTCTGTCATCCTAATGCATGACCTTTCTCAACACTCTCTTTACTTTTCCAACTCTAATACTTTGCATATTTAACACTGAGTTACAGAGCTGTCCAATGAAAGCATTCATTCATGGGTAGTGCAGTACTCCGGTGTTAAAGCAGTACAAATGAGACATCGGTGTTGCCCTTACCAACTAGACATTTTCTCCTTTTAAAAGGCTTGTGTTCAGTTTTCATTCATATGTAGGCAAAAATAAAACTAAGAAGACTTTGGTTTCTTCATTTAAATTTAATTTTTACTTTCCAACAGGAAATCCATTTTAAGAAAATATTCATTCTCACTTTTGAAACTGAGAGAAATAATCTTCTAAACAGGTTTAAGAAGATGTAGACTTGGAAATAGTTGTACCATCCCCACATTTGACTGGAGTCAGGACTTCTAATCCTGAGTCACTTCTCAAGGGTGATGTAGCTACAGCAGAGGATTAAGTATGCTGACAATGACAGTCCCATTGAACTGCTGGATTTAGGAAGTTAAGCATTTTGGGATTTCTGTGACTAGACTATTTTGACTGTATGTTTTCAAAACTGCTTTTATTACCTACAGTTAATATACTTATTTTCTACAAAGCATTCTCTGTAATAAGTAAGAAATACAAGAAAGCTAGGAGGTTTCATTAACAAATACATTAAGATATTGAAAAAAACAAGACCACTTGTTTTACTGTATTTTTCTAATAACTTTTCAATGTAACTGAGAGTTTAAAAAAATAATTTCAGAAAGTATCAAAAGAAAGCAGCCTAAAAATTATATAACATAACAATTTGAAGTGTTAGAAATAAAAGGCTTACTGTGTGCAATCTGGTCTAACCAAGGAACACTCTGTAATACAATTATAAAGATCAAAGAAAAAATAATAGTACTCTAAGCAAGAAATTAATTAAATCAAGGGATTCACCACTGGCTGTTCAAATCATTCAATCTTTCCAATTTCCCTATTTGCTTTTCTACTTGCCTTTCTTGCTTATTAGATTGTAAGAAAACAGCATAAGAAACTTATTTTTTAAAGTTTTACATACTAAATTGCTGCCATACTAACTTTACTTGTCTGTGCAGTAACAGGCACTGCTTCTGCTAGTGCTGGGTAGATGCTTACTTTGTCTTTTTATAAAACTATATGGAAGCGCTGAATATGTCACTGTACATATATATGTTTGCAAATTAACCTTTACACCTTAGATTCTGTATATTTTGTACTACTTAGGTGAAATAGTAAATTTCATATTATTGTTTTATTTGAAGTTGTTTTATATAAAGAATAAATTTTTTTAGCCAGAGTATTGGGACTGTAATGCAGTATAAAGAGGGTAAAATTAAAGTTCAGACAGTTACTAGGCAAGAAACAGTTGTTTCTTTCAATTTTCCATAACAAGGAAAGTATCAATCATAGAACGAAGAGAAGGAAACCAATCGTAACAAATATATAGGTATATACATATTCAGGATGGAAGCAAGGTTAGGTAATTTAATGCCAAATCATCTACAGCTCAGTTTACTCAAGAGACTGAAACTTTCAATTGCAAGTCTCTAAGCAAGGACTTGTAATGAACTGTCTACTTCAGCATAATGTTGTATGCTAAAGGCAACTCCTTGTAAAAAATTGTAGGTTATTTAGAGAGGAAAGA
This sequence comes from Urocolius indicus, assembly GCA_013401255.1. Classification (NCBI taxonomy): domain Eukaryota; kingdom Metazoa; phylum Chordata; class Aves; order Coliiformes; family Coliidae; genus Urocolius; species Urocolius indicus. Next base: position 781,574 of record WBNH01004494.1, read on the forward strand.
ATAAGTAAAGCTATGAAGGAAAGTTGACTGTTACGTGAAATGCAACATCAATTTATGAAAATTTGTGTTAATGTTCTACCTTTCATAATTTTTCAGACAACAGAAATATTGAACATCCCCCAAATATTGATCTAGCTGCCTGACCATCTGTAAAGTATTTGATGTACTTCTGTATTGAAATGTGTTTGATAAACTAAGAGAACCTGACTTTTCAGAAAAGTGAAAGCTGGTTTTTTTGAATATTAGAATTTCAAAGTCATTTGATAGGACAGAGAGCAATAACAGTGCTTTTAGTAATTCCTGTTGAAAGATAGATGTTACACAGGAGCAACTGGCAAGACTCCAGAAGTCAGAATGCAGTAATTAATCCCAAATCAACTGAGCACCATAAAGGTGATGTGACTGAAAATGGCAAAGATGAATTCAGAATTAAGCAGGAAGAGGTTTCTGGGAGAAATAGTTTTCATGCCATTGTCCTGACATTGGTAATATCTTGTCTGAAATACTATATGATGTTCAGGTCATTTACAGTCATCAAAAGTGTGCAGAATATTAAAAAATGTAATGGGTAAAAAGGAAAATACATCATCTGTCTCATATGAAGAGATTTTTTTTTAAGAATCTCCATTTGCTTAACTCAGCCAGCTAGGTCTGAGGTAGAATTCCTCTTTCTTTTTTTAGACAGACACTATAAAGGCTAGAAAGAGAAAGAACTCTTTAAGATAAAAAACAATGTTGTGCAAGAACAAGCCTCCATACAAACACCTGTAAGTAAATCTGTGATTTAAGAGATCTGACTGTGATGGTGTTTGAAGAACTGATGAAAGTGATTACATTATAGTTGCCTGCAGTTGTGTAGAGGAGTAAAGAAATGGATATAGCAGCCTAGAATGCCTCTTTCAGTTCTAACACCATTACGTTGCTGTGTAACGTGTGTTACGTTATCTCTAAATAGCTGTTGTTTTTAACTAATGTAGTTGCATTTTCATACTCAATGTTATTCTTTTGAATGAAATGGAAAGACAAAAGATGTCATTCTGTTTCCAACCAAATTGCCAAATTACTTATTCTCAGGAATTTGCCTTGCAAAAAGGTTTAATAACACATGTCTTCCAGTAGCAGATCTTTCATCTTCTTGGAATCTTGCTGTATTTCACCATTAGGTAATGAAAATAATTATGTAAGGTAGTGGGAGAACATTTGTTTTTCCATGATCATTTATTCTTAGTAACTGTTAGGATATTAATAAAAAGAGTCAATTTGCTACAGGTGTTAATGATGAGGTTCCCATTCAGCAACAGAAAGCTGTCTTATGATCTTCCAGCACATTTTTGTCTAATAATAATTTCTTATTTCCATGTTAATCAAACCAATTCCCTTGATTAATTCCCTAAGTGAATTATAGACTTAAAATAAGAAAGCATGATAGTTTATTTCCTTAACAAAAAGTAGTTTGCACAAGCCTTATTTTTTTTTTAATGCAAGTATGAAGAGAGGTCATACTCTTGAGGCTCAAGTAAGTATCCAGATGGCTTTGCTTATGTATTTGAAGAGCCTGGAGGGGAAACATCTGTCCTAGTTCATGTAAGGGTTATTGCAGTTAAGGCAGAATTACTTGTTTTCAGGTGGTGTGCAATATAGTGTGTTCTAAATATTTACAAAATATTCTGTACTAGTGATTTCTGGAACAAATGCCTCACAAGGTAGCTCTTCAGTTCCTGTTTAGTTAGTTCTCTGTCTCTCTCCATCCTAGGTAACATTAAAACTGTCATAGGATACAGTTAGTAGAACATGCAGAAATCTCACAGATTAAGGTGTAACCTCCCTCCCTCCAGGGAGGTACACTCTGTATTTTTGTATTTTTAGGAACTTTTTAATTATTCAGAATCATGTTTAGGGTTTGATAAGGCAGTGAAGTAACTGAGGAACCACAGTTCTGCTTCATCCCCAGAGTTTTCAAGAAAAGCGGGGGAAGGAATATAGGTGTTGTATGCCCTATGCCTTCCTAGTTCTACCATCTGAGCTGTGTCTTCTAAATTGGTACCATAACAAACATGTAGGATTTTTTTTTTTTTTAAAGTGGCGTGGAGGTGAACAGCTGTTAGGTAATTCTCACTACTGGAATTCTTTGATAAGCACCATCATGTTCAACGGTCCAGCTGTTTTTTCAGATCTTTTTAATAGACAAATATATCAAGGCCTTAATGCCTGTGCAATCATCCACAAATGGAATGGTTTCTGTTTCTTCAGCCTTTTTTGTTAGTGTATCTGTAACATTAAGAATTTTTTTTATATTAGTTTTTTCTTCAAACAGTTCATCAGTGACTCATTATTGGTTAGGAAGCCTTTAATTTAAAAAAGGAGGTAAGGTGCTTGTCCAGCATAAACAAAAAACCCCTGTTGCTGGCAGTATGTATTCTGAATCCCATTCATACAAATCTAGAAGTCTCTTGTAAAGGAGAAGGGATGAAGTCAATAGGGAGACTACATTAAATATAATGGAAAACTAGGAAACAGTCTGTCTAGTTTACCACTGGGTAGGGAAAGTGAGTTATGTTTTCGAGAACCTATTAGTTATGCAGTTCCAGTCACAAAGTTACCAGGTATACAAAATTGCTACAGCATTGTGGATATTTGAATTATTATACATTTATTGTAAAAAAATGTCACATTGTAGAGATTGATCTTTATTAACTATTATTTTTAAAGTTACTATATTTTGCAGTTTCAAGTTTTGGCTTGTACTTTCTACAAGAAAACTAACAAATCCTTTAACATAGACAGTAGTCCACAATCTTTTGCTTGGAGCCCTTCTTTCTGCACTGAGGCTCTACAAGCCAATAAAAAATACTGATTAGAGCAATCCCAAGTGTAAGACACCAAAATCTTAAATTTCAGCCTGCCTTTTACCCTCTTCAGTGAGATGTTTTGCATTCTTCCGGTTTCTTCCATATTTGTCATTTAACTTTTTATTTAAAGGCTAAAATAAGAAGGCAAACATTTTAAACAAGTAAATATCAAAGTTTTTATGATTATAATCTTTTTATAAACTATGTGCATATCCCTGTGGTAGCAACTCTGATTGCTGGCACCTGACTGTGTTTTGTATGTTCTTTGCATTATGAAGACTATACCAGGCAAGTAACTTTACAATTTTTTTCTATTCGTTAGTCTAATTCCAATGTTAAGTTTCATTAATGAGTGAAATATCTTAAAAATATCATAGAATTTGGTTAACTGATTGTATATGTTAAAAATCTTAAAGGAGTGCAGTACCCTTTTCCTTAATATATCTTACCAGAGCTAGAAGCCAGTAATTGCTATTAAAAACTGAATTGTTAAGAATGAATGTCAAAATCCGTTTCAAGGATCGGTTTTCAACTAAGATCTTTAATCCACTGTAATGACTTATACTTTTTCAAAGATATTTTTAGTAATACAATTTATAATAACATGTCCAAATTCCTAAGAGTATTTTATCATCGCTTAGTAGTAATGACTGCAGACTGTTCTCTAATAGATCTTGCTATTTAATGGTTTTGTCATTAAGGTTCTCATTGGAATAATTTATTATTAACTTAAATATTTATCATTTTTTTTCTAAAAGAAGCTCATGGAACTTTAAAGATTTCAGCATTCTGAAAATGACATCAATCTACAAAAATAAAAAATAGTTCATTTTTAATCTATAATTGAATAAAAATATATAGATACAGCCTCTGTCATTTTACAAACAAAGCATAAATGAAAAGAGGTTGCTTGGAATGCAAGTTGACATATTTGCATTTGTTTGGCTGTGGCCTGTTTCTAATTACTACTATTTTCCGGTTTCCTGTGGCCAGTGCATTTTTAGTAAGTTTTCAATAGAGCAGCAATATTAAAAATAGGACTTTAAAAAGCAATTAAAATCCTTTTTAGAATCACAACACATTGCAGTGCTTTCCAAGCTGAATGTTCACTCTTGGGAGCCTGGCTTTGACCCACTGTGGAGACAGGTTAGAACCTTACAGTTTTTAATCTCAGCTTCTCTTCAGCCCTTGTAAGAGGATTTTAATTGAAATCTCTTCAAGGTTGCCTTTATTGTTTTCCCTCTACCTTTATGTGTAATCTTATATTATCTTCCCCTAAAAGGGGAAGATTAATTATACCTGATATTACATGGTGATATATCTAGACTGCTCTGATTCAGAGCACCAAAATCCTTCTCTTGTTTGCTTGGGTTTTTTTTCCTTGTGTTTTTAATAGCAATAGGAATACACGCTTTGGTGAGAAAGGCAATTATTATTAAAATGTTATAGTGAACTCTGACAGGTCAAATAAAGGCATTGCAAATATAACAGCATATAATGCTTGCATATACTTGTTCAGTTACTGCTCTTCTATTCCCTAAACTTTTCATTCCTAAACATTCACCTGAAGGCTGCTGCAATTTGGCCTTAGAAAGGTTGTGCCTGTAGAACTGCTGTACCAACACAGCATTCTAATTCCTGCTCAGTACAGTTCTGCCTTACACTAGGGCTTAAGACTTGTGGTAGTTATAACATTTATGACAGGTCTTTACTGTGGTCATTTACTACTACCATAAAAATCAGCCATTTTTGGAACAGAAAATGGAGGGAATAGTTTCTTGCAGGCACTTTTAGAAATGCTGAGGGCTCAGGTTTTCTATGAAATAAATTGACTTTTGAAAAAAAGATTCTGTGCAGGATTGCTTTAAGCACAACTGCGGGTAGGAAGTCACAATCAATGTTCAAATTAAAACCTGATTCACTTAAGTAATGTTTTAAAAAGACTGCAATACCTAAAAAGGTAAGGAGAGAGTCTATCCTGCACCTATTCAATTTCCTTGAATGGCAAATCTAGAAATCATGAGTGAATAGAAGAATGTGCAAATAAAAAAGGCTAGGAAAATCCTCCAAGTCCTCTCTATAAATGGCTACGCATGTCTTGCTGTGTCCAAGAGCTAAATGTGAACCAGGAGCCTGTCACTTGCAAGTGGTGACTCCTTCAAGTCATTCCTTTCTAGGTAGGTTTGTTCTTGTAATTTGAGTTATTTCAGCAAGATCCTTGGTATAATTCCTGAAAATAGCAAGGTGAGACTTGAGACCCAGGGCTAAGGTTGGATGTGAGTAGCTAAGGGTCTGCTTTAGTTGTACCATTTTTTCTGGCATCAGTCAAAGAGGCAAATTTCCTAATTTGTGTTCTAAGTCTGGTTAGCTAGATCACAAGCACATTGACAAAACCAGAGATTTTACAATGAATGTTAGCAAATCTTATAAACAGTGCAGTGTATTTCTGTCTATCAGGACTAATTGGAGTATTAAATATGATACATTTTTTGAGATTATAATAGTAAAAACATTTCTTCAATAATATTACTCAGGAAACAGGGCAAATATTAATGTTCATTTAAAGTCAATTGCTAAATGATAGGGATTTCTTATTTTATTCATAGTGACCAAGGTAATACACCAGTTGCATATAAGAAGGGTAAGAGGACTGCCAGATTTATTGGCTTTTTTAAATACAGTGCAATTTCACTGATTACAGGGATGTAACTTGAAGAAAGAGTGACTGAGGTTAAGAAAAATGTGAATTTTTATTGATTTCACTTTCTCTTATGAATGTACATACCTGACTGTTTTGATACCTTTTTTATTATTTGTTTTATTTGTACCTGTGCAAATATGGATAGAAATTCAGTAGCACTTCAATGTGTAAGAAATTACTTATCATAAACATCTTTATATGCTGTTATTTAAATTATTGCTGTTTTTTAAAAATCTCAACCATTGAGGACAGTAGGATAGTGTAATCATACATGTTTTTATAGAACTCCCATTAAAAATACAGATTTTGTTTTAATAAATAAACATTTCATGGTAAATTGATGCTTAAACAATCAAGAATGACAGAATCTCAAGGGCTGGAACGAACCTCTAAGTAGCTTTTTTTGAGTCATACATATAAAAAACTTGCAGTACTAGTGATGTTCTTTTTATGGCTGTTTACAATTTACAGGCACTTGAACTACTCAGTTTGAGCCAGGGGCTGTATAGATATATCAAGTAAATGATCATTTGTCTTCTGTTAGGACCTTAAAGCTGTTACATGTACATTACATATGTTGCAAGCCTGTCTTCTTCTTCAGCAGTGAAAGTTTCAACTCAGGATCCAAGTTGAGACTTCTCATCCTCATCATTTGATTTAAAATGTACAGTGATCTCACAAATTCTTAAAAGGTAGAAAGTGTTCACTTACACCTTATTTTGTTGAGAAACATAGTTAAAAAAAAAAAAAAAGAATCTTCAGCAGCATCATTTCAGTGCAACAGAAGTAATCAGACACAGTTTATAAAAACTGCTTATGTCTGCATGGGATGTAATAGACCTTTATTTTGGTTAACAGAAGACTTCTCTCACATTCAAAGTTAAACAGAAAGCTTTCAAAATTCAGTTATGGAATTTTTCCTTAGGTTGGTTGGCAGTTAAAGAACCTAGTGAATGCCTTGCGGGAAGACCCAAATGGAGTGATTTTAACTTTGAAAAAACGTCCTCAGAATACCCTGGTTTCTGCTCCTGCCCTTCTGAAGAATGTGAGGTGGAAGCCTCTTGCACTTCAGGTAAGGAAGCTATATCAAAGCTGGTGTCATGGCAACTCTGTTACTCTGTTTAAGAGAAAACACTAGAATTTTTCCTTCCAGTTAAAAGGATCCTGTAAAAAGTCCCAAATACCTTTGAAACAGGTGCTGAGATAAGTATGTGTGACAATACTATATGTGTAAATAGATTGATTTTTCTCAGTATTTTTTGTGAAGTTCCTAGCCATAGGAATTCATAGAAGGAAAGAAAATTTAGAGATGGTGTTACCGAAGAAAAAGGCAGTTTGAGGTTCAGTAGCTTATTTTAACTGATAGAGGCAACATTAGCTCCATTTCTATTATTTCACAGTCTGTCAGAAGTACTTCTTTGTGATCAAGGGTGTCAGACCTCTTAAATTTCAGGAAAAATCTGCTTCTGTTCCACATCTCTAACCAAGTTTGGGTTTTTTATAACAGTGCTAATAGAACCCCTGATATTTTCTGCATATTTATTCTTGAAAAAAGAATAAGGTAATAAGATAAATGAAAACACACTGAACTGGTTTTGTGTGAAGCAACAGATTCTGTTTTGGTGATGTGTCCTCTTCTGATGCCCCAGAGCACAAGAACCTGAGTATGTATTTGAACTGTTATCCTCACTAGGATGTGTTTCTTTTATATCAGAGAATATAAATCACTTTGGAAAACAAAAAGAGTATTGTCAGTGTTACTTCTTAATAGTAGATTTCATAACAATATGTTTAAAATCAACTTTAGGTCATCTTTAGCATCTTTAGTCTTCATGCCACAGAGGCAAGTTCAAGTGTTCGGACCTGTATATATTTAAGGACTCTGTTTTGGGGTTTGCCTGTTTCCTACAGTTCTCACCTGGATCTAGTGGCATTTATTATTGTGATTAATGACTTGGAACTAGCAGAATTCAATTTCAAGATGATACTAAAGGTTATGTTTCCTGGACAGCTGACATAACAGCTTGATGCTGGTAGAAAGCAGTGATCTCACTTCCCTCTCCCAGTTCTTGGCTGCAGAATGTCCCCGCCTTTGTATGACTTTGGCATTGTTTTAGACTCTCTAGATCGGTTTAATTTGTTGAATTGCTTGTAAGGCTTCTAGTTTTATTTATTTTTCTAGAGTTTTCTACCACTAATGGTAGAAACATTTTGGTAGAATGTAGAAACACATTGTTGCTGTCAGAGGCTATTGACAAACTTTCAGAAATAAGCAGAATACACTCAGCACAGATAGAAGTTTTCCAGTTTGGACAAAAGTAACCGAATGCATGAATGTAGTATATGGAATGACCAGTTAAACAACGATCAGTAGAAAAAAATCTCAGCTAGAGTAGATAAAACTGAAAACAATTCAGCAGATGTCAGCCTATCACAAAATAGGACAGTGTATATAGATATACTATGTTTCATAGGGTGTTACATATATGGATACATACATGGATATATGTAATGCAACATGACAAATAACACAAGCAGAGCAGTTCTTCCATTCTGATTTACTGTTTTTAAAAGAAGAAATGCAATCTGTACAGAGTCAGGTAAGGAACAAAGGAAGTAGGATTTAACTTGAAATTCAGAGGCTACAAATAATATTTGTTAACTCAGGTTGGTGTACAGCAGGAATTTTTTAAATAAAAGTTGTCATGATTTATGTTATGCCAAAGCACTTCGACGTGGTGATGTTAATTTTTCCACAATAATTTTGTTTAAAATTATGCTAGATAGTTAATTTATTAATTATTAATATTGCAGGACCTGTAAATCCTTGTAAAATTTATTTCTTGGTCTCGCTGTAGTATTCTTTTGCTATATATAGTTTCCCTTGATGCCTAATTAGTGACAGCAGAATGTCAACATACAACTAAGTTCTATGTTACAATTATCTTTCAGTGAGACAACATGTCAGTCATTTAATTTCCTCATTTTATCTCTAGTTGGCACTATGTGATATTAGAAGACTATTTTCTTTTTTAAACTCTGTGATTATCTTCCCACTCAATATAAAATGGTTCTTTTATCTGCAGTGGCAAATAGTACTGTGTTCTTTATAAATGTGAGCACACCAGCCACTTTATTCAAATAAAATACAACATTTATTGTCTTTTTTTCTTTTTATTTGCAGATATTTTCTAATTTTAATACTCATCCCTGTTACAAGTACTTGATCCAGAGCATTAAACTTTGTTATTTAGCTTGAGATATTGAATGTCAGGTGATATGAATGGCAAAGCTTATGTCAACAGTGAGAATTGTGTAATATTTCTTGTGTACTAGAAAATCCATGTCATGCTCTGCAACTTTGTATCTTCAGAATAATTCTAGCTAGGTACCTTATTTTAGATTTTGAAAACCCATTTAATTTGGAGAGATGTTGCTTTGTACAAAAAAGAAATTGTACAGCCTTATGAGAACAGCTGCTTGTAGAATGAAAGAAAAAGGAAAATAACAAGTAGGTGTATAACACTTCTTATATACCACTCAAGTTAGCTTACAGTTTATAATTCAGGCACTTTAGCCTCACACAATTGCTCAGATGATCCCGTGTGCTGTCCTTTTACTTTATTATCTTGGTGAGAAATATCTTGGGCAGGGAAAGACTTGTAAAACCCCAGACAAAGAAAATGCAGCAAGAAAGTTGTGTTCTGTACTCTTAAACATCTTATAGTAGAAGAGATGGTGAAGAGATATTTCCTTCTCATCCTAATGCCACTCATGTTTTTATTTATTTTTGTTGTATTCCTATGTATTTCATCGTAATCTCTTGCTCTGGGGGCATGAAAAAGATATATATTTAAAGTTTCAGAAAAGTAAAAGTCTACAAGTCTTGAAAACACTGTGACATACCTGCTGCTTTACAGCACAACTGTACCAATTTACCCATATGTGGGAAATACTCAACCATATTGAGTTCTATTTCTTATTATGAGTAGTATTTATACTAATAAACATTTAATTTTTCTGAATAGCAGCTTGTTTAGTTAGTCATCTGTACCGCTGGTGTGAATTAATCTATTCTGACAAAAATTACACACTATAGCAATTTATAGGGTAATCTGCAGTTACAAAGCCCCATTTTCCCTCACCACAGGCAATCCATGTAGAAGAGTGAAACCTGTGTGTTTTCTGTGAATTCACCCAACAAGGGGAATTCTGGGGACTGAGTTTATTCCTTCAAGGGAGAAAGCAGTGCCCCCTCCTTAGTCTTCATGCCCCCTCAAAAGGTAAGGGATGTCCACGTTCAAGCCTCTTATTGCTCTGCCACTGGGCTTTACCACCTTCCTGCATCTTGTCCTTCTGGCTTCTGCAGGATGTACTGGGGTCCTGTTGTTTAGAACAGCACTTTAAAAATAGATACAATATTTAACTATCCCAAATATTTTCAAAACATAATCAGAATCACAGCAGTGTATTTTGTTTCTTAAACAGTTTCAATTTTTCTATTTGGTAAACAATTGTTTCTGATGAGTGTGAAATTTAATGTTTTGTCTTTCATTTTCATTCTGGTATTTCAACATTGTTTAATTATTTTACTGATAATTAGCCATTCTCATTAAAAACTTTTCATAACAACAGCAGGCACCTAACATGTCACCTTTCAGAAGTTGTCTATAAACAAATCTGTTTTCCTGGAGGCTTTTTTCTCCTGTGCACGTATTTACATGCACTTCATCACACTTTCATTTGTGAACACACAGTCAGCATAATCGCTTTAAGCACTTTTATTGGAATTGAGATATAAGACTTTAAGATTTGATTATGTCTGTTTATCCTGGTTGGGATGATATTTACTAATTATTAAAATTAACTTCTTGAATTTAGTATAATACTAAAATATTATATTAAATATTCTGATTAAAATAGTGTTTTATTAATATTAAAATATCTCTGTGTTATTTTAGATACCTAAACCCACTGAAATTCCATGTCTGATTTCACAGACATATCTGGAGCTCAGAGTGAAGGTGTATCTCTTTGCTACCTTCATTCTGAGCTCCAAATTGTAAAACGATTATGTTTGCTGAAACGATCTGAGTGATAATAGAGAAGGAGAAAGCAGGTGTTCTCTTCTCTTCCTTAAAGGCTGCTAGGCCAGATGACTGAAAAAAGGTGTCTTGTGAGCACTAGCAGAATCACCCAATCCAGTGTATGTGGATGGGGTGCATCCTTTGGGAAAGGACTAATAGCCATCGTTGCAAAGACATACTGGCAGGCAAATTCTTGGAAAGCACTGAAGGTATTTTTTCATGAAGAAGATAGAAAACATACATAAAGCTGAGAGGGAGAAGGCAGGAGACAGCTTATCTGAGAGCAATCAAGAAGCAGTGCTTCTTAAAAACTTAGAATCCTTGTACAGGGAAAGTGAAATCAATGGATGAGCTCTTACGGTGTGCCAATCAAAAAGACGAAGTGAGCTGGTATTTCAGGACAAGGGGGCATTCTTTGACTATTGTTTTTCAACACATTTTTTATGGAATTGTGAGATATGTATGCATTAAAGTAAGGGTAGAAAAATCATACTTGTCTTCAGAAAGAGGAAATGCAAGAGCCAGTCACTTAATAAAAACTAAAAACATAACAAACAGAAAACACCACAGAGATGAAGAGCACAACAAGCCTTTTAAGACCACCTTCCCACCACCCCTTCACTCTTCCTGGACTGAGTCTTTAACTCCTCCTTTTCTGAATGGCTAAAGGAGGCAGAGAATGGGGGTTTCAGTCAGTCTTTTCCTGATGTCTCCTGCCACTTTTCTCAGGGCAGGCAGACTCCTCACTGGTCCTCCCTGCTCCAGTGTGGGGAACCTGCACAGGCTGCTCCTCTCTGCCTCCTGTGTGGGTCTCTGCAGCCTACAGACTGTCCAACAAAGCCTGTGCCATGGCCACTTCCTCACACAGTCTCCTGCCCATGTGGGCTCATGCACCTTGAGTGAGTAATTCTCGTGGCTCTCAGTTCTCATTGCCCTCCATGGGTTGCAGGACAGCCTGCCTTCTCACCACAGGTTGCAAAGGGATCTCTGGTCTGGCACTCCTTCCTTTCTCCGCTGACTATGGGGTCCGCATGGTTACCTCCATCTCGTACCACTGCTCCACCTCTTCTTCTGGCTCAGATTTCCCTTCTTAAACAGATGATCTCAGAGCTGCCAGATTGGCCCTGTCAAGCTGGAGGTGGGTCCACCCACTCATTTAAACATACAGAGCCAAGGGATGTTTTGTGAACTGCTTACTGGGACAGCACTGCAACTCCCTTCTCCTGTTACCAAGTAAATAATGGTTCCACACAAACCTATGACATGTGGAAATTACAGAGTAAACAAAAGATGAATGTCATGTTGGAAGGAACTCAAATACTTGACTGAAAGATGTAAATAGGAATACAAAGCACAAGACAAGTTAAATAATTGCTGTGCTTTAATCAGTATTAGTACAATCTCATCTGAGTCTTGAATACGTGTACATACACTGAGTACTCACAGTTCAATCAGTTGGAGAAAGTAAGGAGGCCACTATGATTTGTTACCATTTTAGAAAACAAGCCCTGTAAGAGAAACATTAGAGGTTTTTTTCTTGTTTTCTAGCTAAAATAAGAGGAAACAGGTAAACTGGTAAAACAGTGTTTTTGGAAGAAACTAGTAATTAAAATAAAAAGGCTAATAAAAAATTGTATTCTTACAATGATGCATATTGACTTTTCTGTTCCTTGTAGCACAAAAAAACCCACATTAATTTATTCTTCATATTGTGGTTTTTTCTTGTTTTACAGCCTGTAATTCCAACCAGTCCAACAAGCAGTTCTACAACACCAACAAGTACAATGGGCATATCCTCAAAAATCGAGAACTCTGCACTCCAGGATGTTTTCATTCTGTCTCCTATGTCAGGACTTTATGGCCCCAGGTATTTACATACTAATGAATTTCAGGTTTTGAAAAACTAAATTTTACACTTTAATTTCACCAGATTAATAAAAAAAAACCCCAAAAACTAAACTAACCAAACTAAATATTTAGTGCAATTAAGAGCTAGAAATCCGTTTAGTAACATTGTTCTTTTGAGAGATTTTTCTCTTAGCTAAGGTTGAGCAAACCCTGGTTTTAGTCCTAAACCAAGAAAGTATTTAAACAAGACTTTAATAATTTAGTTTTGCTTACTTTGATGTGACCACTTACACTTTATTGTAAAACATGCATTTCTGTATGAAGAAACCCTTACCTCCTCACATTATACCAATTCCATATGCTTCCTTACACTAGAAAACTCACAAAATATATTTTCTGGTTAAAATGCAACCTAAAGATGATTTCATTAATTTACATTTCTTAAATTGAATAACTTTTATGAAAGCTCTCACATCTAGCATTTCAACTACAGAGTTTAGGAGAGACAGTTGCATGCTTTAGCTTTATCATAAACTATATAATTTCTCCATAATCTTCTGGTTTACTGTTTTTAGAGATGAAATTGGAATAATGTCTTGTGATGACATCAGCAAATTTGGAAAGTCTGGAATGAAAGGCTCTGAGTCTCCAAGCTATTTTCTGGAGCATGAAAGTGGGAAATACTACACCTTAATTGAAGGTGAAGGCCACCCTGTGGGTTCTGAGTATGAGAGAAACAGAGGAGTGCGGAGAAGAGAAAAAACACCCACTCATGGTAGGTTTGATTTCCTTAACGTTTTTTAATTGACTGAGTTGACAAATCATGCTACTAACACTGCAAAACCCTCAAATACTTGTCATTGGTCGATAGACTATGACCTGTTGGCTCTAAATAGTAGACAAAACTTTATGTGAAGCAATAATTAGCAAACATTCATGATCAAGAGTGTGCAAGTTATTTATGATTTTACTCTGCAGTGCGTAGTCATAATTTGAATGATACTTAAACCCCCTTTATTTGGTTATGTGGCGTCTTGATTTACTCAGTTGCATTCACAGATTCTGGGAGACTATTCTGGTTGAAAGGTTCTGGGCTGTTAAGCTTCAATGGAGGCCCTGAAAAGACTTACTCGTGGTACAAAAGAGTCTGTAACATGTAAGGCACTCCAAAATTCAGTGCTGTGTTAAATGGATATAATTATGTGAGTGGTATCCTACAATGCATATATCTATATTTCACAGTCTTAGAACTGCTTAAATATATAACGTGCAATTATATTAACAATTAACTCTGAGTTTATATAGAATATTTTTTTATGTAAATCCACACAAGTGTACAGGCATATAAACACATGTGCTCGTCGATATGTAACTGTATAAAAGGTACTGTTGAAAATGAAATTTTCTTTTACTTATCTATGACCTGATTTTCTTGTTGCTTGGTGAATTTTAGAAGAATACTATTGAAATACTGCAGTTTATTCTCCATATCTGTAAAGCAGTTTTATTTTTGTATTTTTGTGACGTTTACAGACTTAAGAGAAACTAAGGAAAAAAAAAAAAGAATGAAAAATCTTTAAGCCCTCCAGGCACTGATTTTGTTGATCTGCAACAGAACTGATTAGTCTGGTGTAGAAGTTGATACCATGGATGTGTTTAACTGTATTTTTCTGTGCTTCTTTCAGTTAAAAATGTGGCTTTTTCTTCCCTGTAATGAGACTGAGGTTGTCTTAATACCACAGATGTTAAGAGAGGGCAGTTGACAACCCCGGAAGCCAAAACAGATTTTGATAGTTAAGATATACAGTATTTTCCTCTGTCAGTAAATATTTCCTGATGTTTTGTTACTATATATAAGATATCTATGGCATAATTTACACAACTTACCCTGGGTTAAGGTTTTTCACCCTCTGTTTTGAGCGCTGAGAGGGTAGAATTCAAGTCTGAAATGGACAGCTGCAACTTTAAAAGGCTTCCTTAAACAACTTTAAAAGCCTTCAAGCTGCAGCAATAGTTCACGGCAGTGGTAGCTCACTGCAGCTAGGGAGTGGTAATTCCCTGTAGCTAGAATTTCCCAACAAAGATCATCCAGCTTTCCAAAGGTTGTTCTGGTTTTATCATTCTAACGGTTTGGAAGCAATCTGATCTTATCTTTATCATTTAAACAGAACTTTTGTCTGGTTTTTTTATATTTTGGTAACTACAGATCGATTTGTGGTAAAAAAATGGGAAAATATCAATTGTAAAATGGACAGGATCATGTGTATGTGTATATATATATATATATATATATACACACATATATACATGGCCTTTTCCTAACAGAGAAATGTTCACAGAACTTTGTCATAGATAGGATATTTTTGGTAACTTGTACCATCACATACTTGATGCTTGAAAAAACTGTAACACTAAAGAGTGGGATTTCATCTTAAGACTAGTAATATTCAGTCTTTATCTCCCTGAGAAGTGACATCATTTTATAATAAAATTANGGTAACTACAGATCGATTTGTGGTAAAAAAATGGGAAAATATCAATTGTAAAATGGACAGGATCATGTGTATGTGTATATATATATATATATATATACACACATATATACATTGCCTTTTCCGAACAGAGAAATGTTCACAGAACTTTGTCATAGATAGGATATTTTTGGTAACTTGTACCATCACATACTTGATGCTTGAAAAAACTGTAACACTAAAGAGTGGGATTTCATCTTAAGACTAGTAATATTCAGTCTTTATCTCCCTGAGAAGTGACATCATTTTATAATAAAATTAGAATAAAAGATAAATCTTAACTGTGATTAAAATTAGAGCCAGATGGATGGATTTGGCTTACTTTCATAAATTCATGCTTCATGATAACTTAAAGTGTTGAGCTCTGTGCCCAATCCCAGTTACACGCAAGATTTTTCAAGAAGAACAGTTCTGATTTTATGTAACTTCTAGAAGAAATTTCATTTTAAAGTCTCAGGAAAGTGCCTTTGTTTCAAAAACAGTTTTTAAACCAGATTTTTTACTACAGATAAAATTAATCTGTCAATTAACAGACTTTCAAATCCAGATTTGCTTTCAAATACAGATTGCTGTAGTAGAGTGCTTCGTGCTTCTTGACTTCAGGATGTATGTTTGAACTTGCAAAGTGACACTATGTCTTTCGGTGGAAAGATGGCATTTATGGTAGATCAAATAAACGTGTATCTGATGCTGGAACCAGATAGCCATGGGCAAAGGAAGGAAAATAAAACTTCTGAAGTCTTTTATGGTTGAGCAGACACTTCCATTATTGCTAGGACTCACATGATTCCCACCACAGACTTACCAGAATTAAAGCAATTGTTAGAAAACAGTCTCTGTTGCAGCTGTTAGGTGGAAGGATACTCAGACCCTCAATACAGATAATATATGTAGACTATAAGACAGCAAATAACTCATTTTCTCAAACCATTTGTGAAAGTTAAGCTTGTATTTATCAATCCTGCAGTGCAATTTTTTTTTTTACTCCGAGTGTTAGTCTGACTCCAACATGATATATTATTTAGGGTTCATATGGCAGTTCATATCATATCTCTTCTGTTTATATGTTAAAGAGGCAAAACTACCATAAATAAGCATATTTTTCTATCTTTCGATTTATACTTCTAAAGTCATACACAATAATTTTCTGCTCCTCAGAAAAACATCCAAGTTGCAATGCTAAAACAGTTTATATTTGTTTAGAAAATAACTAGGAAGTAAAATAAGCACTACACAAAATCACTAGCTCCTTTGTTTCCTGCCCGAAATTTCTACTTTTGGTGTCAATTGTGCAGTGACATCTGGCATTTGTGTTACAAATCTCTTCAGAGCTTCAGACTTCTCTTTACAGAAATACTACTAATTTTAAGATGTTGAACTTTGTTATATTCATTCTGATTTTCATATTTTGGGGGTTTCATTTGTAATCTTTACTTGTTTCTTGGTCTTTCTGTATTACTGATTCTTCCCTTTGTCTTATTGAGGGTTTTTTTTTTTCCTCAGCATTGCTCTTCTAAGGCAAAATTTGAGGAGTTGAATAATACATTTGTAGTTGTAGGTAATTTCAACCATTAAACAGACAGGCAAAATCACATATGCTTTCCATACAATTAATTATACACTGACTTTTAAGGTATGAGCAAAGGTGTAACATGGGAAAACGTCAGTATTCCGTGTATATGTTACCCCTTCCATTTTTAGAAAAACACGTTATCCAGAAGCATGTTTGCCTTATATAGCTGTTTGTTCTTAAATCCTCATAACGTTTTGGTAGATAAAAAGCTGTATTTTTGAAGAATGGTTAATAAAAAAGCTATATTATCAAACAAATCATTCACAGAAAATACTTTGCCACTCTAATCAATTGATAATTGATAAATAGGAAATTGATAATGAAAACAAAACTTGTTCACATTTAAATTCTGTAATTATACTAGAACAGTGAGGAAAATATAAAAAAAATTTGCTTGAGTGCCAAAAAAATACACTAAATTTAGTCAGCTGCCATAGGAAAAAAAGAATCTTTGGCTTTATGTGTCAGATAGAACTTAACCCATAATCTAAAGGGTGTGTTTCTGTGTTTTGTGACAGTAATGCACACTGACAAGGCCAAAGTTATAATGCTTTATAGTCAGTTTTGTCGTATTCCTCATTTAATGGCCTGCTGTCAAGGTTCCACTGATACCCTAGTATGGAATGACTAATGCACACTAATATCTTACAGCCATAGTGCCATAAAATTGTGTTAATTAAAACCCTGGTGTCTGAATCTCCTTTTTTTCTGTTGTTATTACCAAACTGCACAAGCTGTTTTCTTTTTTAAAGTATTCAAAATGAATTTTCCTTGAAATGAAATCCACTCATTACTCACCAGGTGATTTTCCAGGTCAAATAAGGTTTTACTATTTAACTGACAGATACGTAAAATTGTATCTGTATTTGTAGTCTTTCTAGTCTTGCTAAAGCATATTAGTACATTTGAAAGCTACTTTTCTCTTTATTCCAAAACACACATTTAATGAATGAGCAAGTTTTTACTGAATAATTTTTAAATTAAATTTGTCATCTGCTTTACATTTATAAGTAATTTCAGCAAAGTCAGTGGTACTTACCTTCAGATTGGTATCATGAAGAGGAGAATCCAGCATACACGATGTTTAATTGATCCTGAATGCTACAACTTTGACAACATATAGGTGGTGATAAAAAGGTTTGCTCTGACGGTGGTATCATACCTGTAATTTATAGGCATTACTTTGCAGCTTTCTATATTTAGTCTTCAAAAATTATATTGGTTTATCTTGACTTGTTTCCAGGAGATTTAAGGCCTGTTTCTATGCCTACTGAGTACAGTTGGATAGGGGAGCCAAAAGAACAAAACATGTACAAGAGAGGAAGCAGAGGTGAGTATTTTTTTTTCTCCACTGTTCTCCAAGATTTTTTTCTTTGTTACTCAAGAACCATGCAGATATCATCACAGAAATGAAATCCATTTTTCTCAAGTGCCATGGAGAATATAAAAGAGCTTGACTATTAAAATTTTGTATTAGAAGGAAATATTTACTCTATCTAATTCTAGTATATAGATAGATAAACATGAAAGGAAAAAAGATTTGTAAGATTCAGATATAAATTAATAGCAATCAGTTCTTAATCTTCACAGTTCTAGAAAACAATATGTGGTGATATAGATGTAAGGTAATGTCCTTTGAGATGTATTTTGATTAGTATGAATGAATATTTGAAACCAGAATCAGCAATTGTACTGCCAGTGTTCACACTAGCAGTCCTAATCATATAAATTTCCATTGATTCTAGTGGGAATTATGAATAATGATTGCAAAGTTCCCTTCTTCCATTTTTTACTTTGCTAAAAAGCAATTATGTCATGCTAAAGAATATTGTTCAAATGCACAAATATTTTTATTGTTATACCAATTGTTAAAGATTCTTAAATCAATACTAATGAATCTTTCAGGCACAGTGCAGGTAGCTGGGAGGGGTTCAGCTTTACTGCTTATAATGTGACAAAATTGAATTATATTCTTGAAAATTAATACAGGATTTTAAACTACGTTTTTCAGTAATCTTCTATTGCAAGAGAAAAGTACTTCATTTAAGATAAATGAATAAATAAATCTTCTGATTTATTCCAAATCTGTTGATGTATGTTTAGCTTGTATTTCACTGTTACAGATTCCTTTCCTAAGAATTGTTGCTTGGACGGTTCCCATTTTGAAATTGTGCCCAAGTATACTTCACATCTCCTTAAAACCATTATTCCAGTTTATCAGAAATCACAACCCTTGCCTCTGGAATGGTCATAGAGATGATCCTCGCCTGATGCAATTTACAAATATCTTATGTGTACGCTCACTTTAACCTCAAATGTCAAAGTGACATTCATAAGACTCTTTCAAGTTTAATAGTACTACATAATGGTCTTTGACATTTTGCAGAAACATTTTGGCTCTATTTATATTCCCTTTGTTACACAAGCCATATCATGTGGACTAGCTTCATACAATCTCTTGTGTAAGGATGTGGTTATGCACTACGACCTTTTCATATGTCTTTTGCCAACTACTTAGTTCGATCTTGACTGGGACCTTGGTACAAATAACTTTGTTTTCAGAGGAAAGAGCCTCAGGTGAAGTGGGGAATTAACTAAGCTGATAATACAAATGAAGCCAAAATGGTTCTCTGTTTCTTTCCTCCTACTAATGTTTGTTTTTTCCTTTTTTTCCTCCAACAACTGACTCTGAGAATTCACTCTTGCGTTATCTGAGTGACGACAAGATACTGGTTATCCAAGAAGAGCCTTTGACACAAAAAGACAACAAAAGAGACACAGGTCATAGGTCAAGAAAAAAGGGCAAAACCACATTCAATCCAAACTACCCTATTAGTCCATCTGTATTGACATCTACTATTAATGTTAGGCTTGAACCTGGACAGCAAGATGTCTTGAACTTCTCACTAGCAGAAAATAATACAGTTCCACTTTATCATGTAAGTACATAACAAACCCCCTTATTGCATAAAGTACATGGGAAACACTAAAATGTTTTTTCTTTAGGATTGATACAGGTATAAAGGTATATTCTTATAATAAAGGTATATTCTTATATTTCCTGTTCCAATGTTGTATTTTATAGTCCAAGAAAGTTGCTTAACATCAGTATTGTCAAGCTTTCATACAAGAACACTTCAGACAGAATGAAAAAATGTAAGCCACAGACCATTTGATATCAGATGTTTTAATTAAAATAATGCTCTTGATTACATATACAAAATGATTATTCATGGACTGACAGAGTGGAATAAATTTTTTTATCACCGTAAATTTTCTCAACAATATTAGAGACAGACCTTGCAGTCTTTCACGAGATAGTCATAAGAATCAGAATATCTCAGACACCTTGTCAACTGCCTTATAAATGTACAAGGCGAACTGAGTCGACAGCTATCCAAGAGCTGCCGAAACAAGTTTTGTGGGTTCTTGTCAGTAGAGAATCCTTCATATTAAAAGTGTCTTTCCACCATGAAAGAATTCTGAAAAGTGAAACCAAAACTTGTTTGGCATATCCGTCCTGAAACATATATCTCTAGAATGAAAAATCAAAGAGCATTTAACAGCTTTTGATACAAAAAAATAATTGAAATTTAGGTTTTAAGTAGATCATCATGTTTCCTTTAGAGGTGTTACCAGGATTTTCATAAGCATTTTAATGTATAGTGAGATCTTATTCTATCAAGAATTCATTCTATATCAAGACTAAGGTTAATTAAAAAAAAAATACTAAGCTTTACCTAACCAAATCACTGTAAACTCACTTTTGCTACCTTTCTATTTAAAAAAAAAAAAAAAAAAAAAAAAAAATTAACTGTCTGAAGAGGACAACTTATCTTCTAGTCTGGGTTTTCTTTTTTCTCAGTTGTCTGCAGCTAGCACTGTTAGATGACAAAACTAGTTTCATGTTTTGTTGGTTTTTTTTTTTGTTTATATGGAAATTGAAACTGCAGAACCATTAGAAACAAATTTCCATGAATGCCTAGAACAATTTTTGGATATGGACACAAATTTCAACCCAGATAAATGTTTTGGGAAAAGTAAATGTAATGTTAAATAGCATCTTGACTATCTTTAGTAAAGGCAAGGTGATAGTGCCTTGTAAGCAAACAAATGTGGCATAATGGAATGAGAAACTGAGACGTACAATGACAGTGGCACTTCGTCATTGCTTTGTTTTCTAAGCATAACTACATAAATACATACCAAAAACAAGGCTCTTAACAGTATTTTGATTACCAGGCACTGACCTAAGTTTTATCTAATTGGTAATTGCATAAATTCACTAGATTCACCACTTAGGAGGAATTTCTTTCCTGCAAGGTTTGTCAGACATTGGAACAGGCTGCCCAGGTAGGTGCTGAAGTCACCATTTCTGGAGGTGTTTAAGAGATGGATGGATGTTGCACTTAGGGAAATGGTCACGTGGTTGATAGGGCTGAGGCAAAGGCTGGATTGCGTGACCTTAAAGGTCTCTTCCAGCTGAAATGATTCTATGATGCTATGATTCATGCTTTGGAGGGAATGTTGACTTGGAACCTAAAATTAAACAATTAGACTGATTTCAGAAGTTGCTTTGAGGAGGCAGAGTTACTATATAAAATGGATATTTAGGTAATGTACTGCTGGCATTGTGCCCAGGATATGAAATGATGCCTAAAGCTATGTTGCAGTCAAATATCACTCTCAAGTCTGCCCTTCCAGGATATATTTATAGCACTAATATAATTGATACGCAATGCTACAATGTATGTCAAAGAATCTGAAGAAGAGTCAATTACAATTAACAAGGCTGTTATAAATTATATTAATCAATAGAATATTTCTGAGAACTTGACTGCCTATGTTCACTAATGCTTCACTTCTGACTGAAGTAACATTGTTTACTAGATTAAGCGTAACTAGTGAGGCATACGTCAATATCACAAAGGTATCTCCATAATAGCATTGCTGAAATACACTACTGGAGTAGACCTTGTGCTTACAAAATAAAATAGCTGAATATGTTTTTATTTTGTATTGCCACAGCTCGTGCTGAAAAAAATTAACCCATCAAGTAGGACTCTGACACAGTAGACCAGATGTACATGAGAAATTTTTATTTTGCATTTTTCCTTATAAAACAAACCATAGAAAGTCTTGAATGGAAACACTTTCCACCTTTAAACTGATGTCCAGGACTTAAAAACTCTTGTGAATTGTACATTTTCTGACACTCAGTTTCATTTGCACTATGAGAATCAGCTTCTGTCTAAAAGGAGTATTGGAGTTCTTATTCCAGAGCCATTCTGAAAATCCACAAGGTATTCAACTTGGTGCTTTCCTGATCTCAGATTTACACTAGTTTTTCAAGCTCTGAAATTTAATTTGCTGATTACTACATTAGATTCTCAAAGCAGATAATGATCTCTCATCTGGTTTTACTTGGCAATAAATGTTCTGGAGATGTTGTCGACAAATTGATTGGAAATTTTATTTTGTGATATATATTAAAATATTGGATTATAAAGTATTTGAACCTTCTAAATTTGATTCAGAATTCAGTGTGTAGAAGAGAATTCATGTTTGAATTTTAAGAGAGATTCTTTAATTTTGATTATATATATTTCACAGAAATAATGGCTGCTTTAGGGTAGTTGCTGAGAATGATACAGCAGTGGTTGCTTTTTATTTTAAAGATAATTTGAAGCATTATCATAGTTTAGGGTTAGTCCATGTTTCATAGCACACAGTTAACTTGCTTTTTATTTTCTTCCTGCTGATCACAGGAAGTTGGCAATGCATGCCTTTTAGCACAGAATGATGTAAATGCTGTTTTTAACTGTTCTTGGAGCTGCAGAAGGCAACTTGACAAATGACATAAAGTTTAATGGTACATACAGAGAACTAAATGTGAGCAAAAACAATGCAGATCTGCTTTTTCTGTAATGCATGCATGCTGAGATGTGCCAGATGTTCCAGGCACTTTTTTTGGATGATAGCAGTCTGAATGCTCCTATGATAAGTATAATAATTAAGATAGTCTGGGAGAATCATATGTATTCAGCTCCATATGACTGAAAAAGAGTCTTTTATTGCCAACTTTGTAGGAAAAGTGCTCATATTTTATTTTTCCCTTCCTGGTTTTGCAGGAAGAAACAGAACTCTGCTAACAGTCAAGAATGAGAATTCCTTTCCTCAGAGTTTTATTTCTTTTCTGAATTGCTGAGTACATTCTATTTTTGCTTTTTACTTAAGTATCTGTGATGTGTAACACCTTTTTCTGGCCTGCAGGCATGCTGAGAAATTACAACCATAATTGCAATTTTTATTATCCAGAAGAATGCACCAAATATAATATGCAAACTTATCTTCCTTATAATACAAATATCATCTACTGTTGCTGACAAAAGAGTTAGTATGCAGGAAGCCAGCTGTAGTGCTCTCTCTGTGGTTCTCACTTTCTACTCACTTGCTCAGACCTTGGTCCCTTTCCCTCTTCACTTTCTCAGCAGGCTCCCTACCTTCCCCAGCAAGAGGATGAGGATGAGGTAGGAAGGATGAGAGAAAACATTGCATAACAGAAAAGGTTAACCCTTTATAGGGCAGTCATGGGCAGCCTGTACTTAGAGGGATGGGGAAAAGGAGAAATAGGAAAGGGAAGGCATGGACTGTGTTTCTCTGCAGCCTGTGTAGCTACACTACATTCTTTCAACTTCAGCCACTCTCCTTCTTCCACTGCCTTTACCTTTTCCATGGAATCCTGTATAGCAAAATCACTGCTGAATATTGCATGTCAACTGTTCTTAACTTCTCAGCAAGAAAACGTTTGTTCTTTATGATAGTGGAAAATTGCAGTTAGAAATACATTCCATCTCTAACAGCATAATTTGATGTGATTGGATTTCCAACTGTATTAGGGCTGTGAACACTTTCTTTTCCTCATGTGAAATCTTCAAAACTTCCCCATGCTTTTTATGAAATGACATCAAATTCTACCTTGTAATTTTTCCGTGATTAAATAAAATTCTGTTCTCTAAACTTCAGTGAATACTTCAAGAGACTGTCCCCTTTAGGTATCTTGTATAAAATTAAGATTTCTATTATACAACATGGAATTATTGCTTATGCATGTTTTGGTTTATTTTGTTTATTTTTTACATCTTTGATGTTCAGATTAAACCTCCTTTTTTGTTAATTTCTCTTAAATTGAGAGTGGATGATTAGGACAAAGGTAGGCTTTGCTTAACATCTAATACAGCTTATCCATTGTTGTGATTTGTCCTTTTGGATTATTTTTGCTTTACTACATAAGATAAATTTGATTACCCACAAGGCAGTCTTCCTTTAGATACTGTTTTAAAATACTTTTATCATGTATAACCTGAATTAGTTTCTTTTGAAAGGAACATTTTTTCAAAAATGGAACTTTTGTTCTGTTAAAAAGTTGCTGCTTTCACTGTTACCTACTATGTGCTGACATAATGCTCATCATTACAACATCATTACAAATTCTGAAGGGATCTTTTTCTTTTATTTTTAGTTAATCTCACCTGTAATCTTGAGGTTTTCAGTTTATGCAGAAATTCAGCGCTTCTGCATGTACGTAGATGTAGACTGCACGAGATTATTTCGTGTCTCTATTATCTTTCCCTTCAAGGAGTGTGAGTGCAAGAAAAACCTCAAAGGCTGCTTTCGGTTTTACCTGGGCATAATGATTTCGCAACAGTATTCAGTGGGTTAAGCATCAACTCACTGAACTACAGAGCTAAGTAAAGCCCCTGGCAACAAAATGACTTGTTTCACTTTTGAACAAATGTAATCTAACGAAATGCGTAGGCAAATGAATATGTGAGTTAAGAGAGCAGCAGAAGCAATCATTTCTGTAGGAAATTCAGTATCTGAGTATAGAAGAGCAGTATTTGTAATAAAGGTTAAAGAATCTTTTTTGCATCTGAATAAAGGACATTTCCAGATGGAATGAATTTGTCCATTGAAGTTAGTACACTCATTAACAAACTGTTCTAGTATCATTCTAGTCCTTTCCATTAGTAAACAAGTAAACAATGAATTTTGAATGTTTTCACATTATCGCTGAAGTTCAGAGTTCTTTTGTTTTCTGTAATTTATGTAATTTCTTTTACTTCTTAGGAGAAAATGTTTCTTTTCCTTATGAAATCCTGATTCAGGGAAACATTTTTTTTTATCAGTTATTTATAGACATTTCAGGCAAATGGGAGTTTCTACAGGATTTGCTTTGTGAGAGGATCATCAGATCTTCTTCTTCTTTATTTTCCTTTCATTTCTACTCGTGCAAGTTAGAAGTAGATCCACTGAAATCCCTAGAGCTATACAAATGTGAAGCTGACTAAAGAAGGCTGATAGGTGCCAGTGACCTGAATTTCACAGGATTTGTACCTTATCATCTGTGACAGCATGACAAGACTTGTGCCTCCTGAGCCTCCCACATATTTACTACTCATGAAAGTAGCCTTTTAGTAAGATGAAGTTCTAGTTTGGGAACTAGGATAAGATTATTTCTTTTCCAGATACCAGGAAATGTTAAGAAGCAGCTGCTGGGGGGAAAAAAAAAAGAAAGTATATAAGGTTGCTGAAATTGCAGATAGACATTTACCCACATATAAGTCATTGTCAGTATTGTGTCTGTGCATGCAATTACAATTACACAAGGAAATTAATTATAGCTATACATACACATTTATAGAAATACCAGCTTGTGGTTTTTTTCCATATATGCTATCAGAAAGCCTTTTGTAAGGCTGGCATTTCAAGCCAGCAACTAGATTGTGCTCCAATTCTAACTTTTTGGGGATAAAAATCAGGTCAAATAAAAGGTCATGCATGTGTGTATGCCTGTAGTAATCTCTAGTGTCCATACTTAAATACTGGTAATAACACGCATATTACTAATGAATCAGAATGCGTAGCCCTGCTGTCACAGTTCTTCTACTCAATTGGCCACATAACCTCTTACTTAGGTTGTCCATCATAGCTTCAGGGATGGTCAGATTGGTTTGTTCGTATTTAACAGTGCCTTAACAGCAGCAGAAATCTGACATTTATTATGCAGCACTTCGCTGAAGCTCTTCAAATGGATATTTGGCTTTACATGTATGCTGGTATCTCTTACAGTCTGCTTCAAGAAAATATAACTATTTCTAGACAATATATTTTCATTTTTGTAGGACCTTTAGGCTAAATTTCAGTGTACTCTAAAGAGAGTTAAGTTGTTTATAGCATTCAGGAAAGCCTGTTATAGTTTTCTGTACTCAGTTACTCAGTGGGGAGCTCCTACCTTTGCCTGGTTTTAAGAAGATATGTAGAACTCTCTGCTTTGAAGTTTAAGGACACCATTTCATTACTTTTAATCAGTTCTCTTATTTAAATGGTAACCATCTTTGACAGTAGCATTTCCTGGAATGTTTTAGCTGAATCAATTACCAGAACAAAGAAAAGGCTGATATTTAAGGTAGCAACAAGAGAAAATGAAAAGTTCCTTGTAAAATTTGTGAGATACTAATTATTGTGGAGAGTAAGAGACAGAAAAACCTATCTAAGTGAAAATTTATTGTGTAATTTCTGTTGCATTGTAGACAGTTTTGCCATGATCCATTGTCTGGCTTGAGTGTGGGTTGACTGTGACATATTCAAAACAGGAACATGTCACAGACTGTACCAGCTGCAAAATCAGGAACCGTGCTCACCTTTCATTAATTTTCAGCCCTATGATCATTACAGTGATCATTATGAAACTCCATGTAGTGATTTAGTGATCTACTTTTGACTTTTTATAGCCTGCCAGTACCTTCATTTGCTTGATAGTTTGAAAATAAATGTTTGCCATTAATAATCCTACTGTATGTTCACTGTGTTCCTGCGCCAGGCCGATTCTGCTTTGAATATGACAAGTACTTTGGATAATAAGAATGTTTAAGAGAAAAGAAGAAAAAGTAGTCGTGTAGATCTACTTGGTCCTGCTTCAGGAAAAATATCTTTGAGAACTTAGGTTAAATAACTGGTCTGATCAGATGCAAGCAGGTGACAAATAAGATTCCTGAGGTATTTTAATATTATTGTGTTGTCATCGATCCCATACAAACTTATAAGTTATTACCAGGATAACTTGATAACTTGCAGATTTTTTTGCCTGCTTCAAGTAGCAAATCATCTATTGCCCGCAGTAGAAATAGCATGGTAAAATAAATGATTTTATATATGGATACACTGGGGGGAAAATGTGGAGGGAGGTGGCAAAATGCACCCTTGTGCCTTGAACGTTTCAAACTTCTCTTAGAAATGCACACTGTTTTAATATGCCTGCGTTACAGCCCATGTGGTTACACAGAACCAGCAGGCTTCCTGCCACTTACGTCTGCAACATGAGTTTCGGTCTTGTAACTCTTCTCTGAAGTCATGTGTGATTAAATATCTTATTGAATATGCCTAAATTAGTGATATTAAAACACAAACATAATACTTAATAATCTGTTCCCTATTTGTTTATTCAGAAAGTGTATACTTGAAGATTCAAGGGCAGATTTCTGCATATGTAAACAAATATACATTAGTTTTCAAACATACATTTTTGTGATTTCAAGGTGAAAAACTGTTCCTTACCTGTGGGAAGAACTTCTCCATCATGAAGCTTGGTTTAAAGTAACAAAAAGTCTGAAGATTTTATTTTTCATACTATATCACTTACTACTAAAAGACATATTCATTTGAAACCTCAGAATAACCAGTGTAGTAAATCCATTTATGTAAGGTTATCAAAGAATGGTACTAAGAAAAGTTTTATCACAGTTGGTTTTCCTAAAATTCTGTATTGTAAAGTGTAATACTTGTAAATACATGTAAACTGCCCATCAAATATTACCATCATTTCAAATTTTAACAATTTTTAGCTCCCTTCTTTTAAAGAGGTTTGATGACAATTATAACACAGCTTAAACTATGAAATAAGTAGAGATACAAGTTGCTTTAAACATGATCTTCATTGTGAAATAACATTTAGTTAGAAATTGAAATACATTTTCCATTTCCTTTTCCTTAGAGTTACAGAATGACTACTGTGGTTTACTTCTGTGACTTCTTTTGCTGCAGATGTCACTATGTTGAGTGCACCAAAGAAGTGCAGTCGTGCTTAATACTTTTTGTTTTTCTTCTACAGAGAGCAGGGGACGTGGTCAGTGGAGATACAGAAAGGTAATTACTTCTATAATCCTGTATTTAGCTATATACAAAAATATATATCTATGCACACACATATTATCAATTATATTTACTAATTTACTTTTAGAAATTTAGTTTCAATGTTCGAGGAATAAATTTTGGGGATTTAGTTACACTAGCATGAATATCATTTAGTAAATCTCTTAACTTTGATTGGCTAACATCAAATATAAATACTGATTACAGAGACTGAAAAAATGCTTCAGATAAAAGTTTATTGACGATTACTAAGGGGAAAATTATATCACTATAAAGTAGATGTTTTACTCTATCCTTTTTTTTTGTTTTGGATTTTTTTAATTCTAGAAATGCAATGTTTTGGAATAACTCTGAGCATGAAAAGCATAATGCATATCTAGCACAATTTTCAGAAATAACAGGCAGTATAAAAATTACTGTTTATATTTGTGGCTTACATGTGATAAATACCAAGAATGGGGACTTCACTTTGTCCCTTAGGTTTCAATTTAATCAACTAATATAAATAGTGATTTATCCTCCTTTACTTTTCAGTTTATCTGATGATATTCATATTCTAGTTCCATCCAGGTCATATTAGAAGAATAAACTTGAAATAACAAATAGTTGGGTATGCCATAATTGAGCTTAATTGGAATCTCTTCATTTAGATAATTATTCGTTTTCACATTTTTTTCATTCTGTATATATCCTAAGCCTATTAAATTACATTTAGCTTTAAGAAGCTAAACCATGCACTGAATATAAAATAATTCATTACCTTTAGAGTGCTTTCTAAGGGATTTACAATTGATGATGATTTTTTTCAATGATATAAGTACCACTACATTACAGCTCAGAGTCTGAGGTACAACAGTATTAATTATTCACCAAACACAAATCACTTCATGCCTGGTTTTTCAGCATTGTCATCACTTTTACCTCTTTATATATGAATTATAGTTCATGTAAAAGACAGTTGTGATGATAAAAACTTACTGATGTTTCCCCAGTTGTAGGGTGCTATGCATGTTTAAAATGTCATTCAGCTAAACTGAGCAGCACCATTATCACAGATGAAAGGCAAAGATGGAGTTCAAAAGACATTTTCTAGGGTAAAATTCTGATTTATATTATGACAGTCTTGCCTCTCCATTGCCACCACTGTAGTAGTCTATTACCTCACCATCCATTACCTCAGCTTAATGTAGGTGCTTATTTGTACAGTAATTTCAGTGTAGTGCCACTTAGTATTTTGCTCCAATTCAAAGCCAAAGCAGCATCTGTCTTGTAAAAGGGGTTACATAGAGGGGAAAAAACTCATTCTCGGTCACCTTTTAAGTAACAATTGTATTTCTCCTTTTACCTTTACCTCTTATATTGGAGCTTTCAGAACTTACTGTTCTCCTCAGCCTTGCATGTTTACCATTTTCACATAGCTTCATGACTCTTTCACATCAGATGCTATTGTCCTGTCATACTTCCCCTTTTTTGTCTTCCTTCTCCACACTTATCCTTTCTTGCAGCCCCAAGGAAACATTGCAAAGGAATTTTATTCTTCATAGAGCAAAGCATGTCTGATTATCCTAAGTGGATTGCACATGCTCACTTTGGCAGGGACATAACAATCCAGATGGAAAATCCTTGGTGTACAGGACACAAGTCTCTACTGGACATCTGCCAGGAGATATTTTCCAGGGACATATGATTTGATGAAATTGTGGCAAACTTTCAGAGCAAAAGGCTATTCTTTTATATTTTTTCATAGAATGACTTACCCTTTCCTAATCCTTCTCTCACACAATTTAAATTTCAGGTCCAAAACATGACCATATTCTATCTTTTTAATATGTCAAAAAATATTTTATAAGAGGCAGAATTGTGTCTTCTTACTTCTAATAACTTTCTTTAAAGTGATTTAAACATTTCAGATACTTATCCCATATAGTTAGATTTTGGGTGATGGGAGATAAACTGTGTGGATAGATTCACGTATTTGGATGAAAGTGCATTTTCTTCATTAATTGTACAGTTGCCTATTGAGTTTTTGAGATCTAGTAGCATCTTTTGTTTAAAAAAATAGAAAGATAAAAACCAGAAGACTCGTTTCTTGTACATAGTGGAAGGTTGTAGGGAATATGTACCAAAAACAATGGCAGCTATGTGAGAAATATGAGATTACAGAACATTGCTATGAATATCTAGCTTTTTAAACTCATCAAACAATTAGAATGTAAAGCAAGTCTAGCAGCTGCTTTAGCCTTGAGCAAAATAAAAGCTTAGTATTTCTGCACTATGACTCTGGTTTCTTCCAAACTCTTTTAGCATATCTAGATCACACATTTGGCTGAAACTATGAACAGAGCCGTCCATGAACAGAGCCGTCTATGAACAGAGCAGATTTAACTGTCCATGCAGAACACCCACACCCTTCATTATCAGATACTGCTCATTCACACTTTAAACACCATCCCTATTTGCCAGATAATGCAGAAAAATCTACTTTTTAGGCAGTCTTGTGGCTACAGAAGTAGGGCAGCCCCAGGCAAGTTGTGACTTCACTTCTGAGCAGGTGTCATGATTTAGGAAATTTAGGAATTACAGTCTGCAATTGGAGGTGGAATCATTAAATGTGAGTGTTCTGAGGTTTTAGGAAAGCAAGCTAAATTAAATGCTTCCTGAGAAAACAGCCAATTTGTTTTCTTTTTTACTGAAAGCAGTTTAGCTTCTTTGTTACTGTTTCACAGATGAGAAAGAGGTAAGGTGGACCTAACATGCAGTCACTGCTACAGGTTTTCTGCAAGCAAACATCTGACTATGTGCTTATAAGGGTTCACTTGTTCTTACTTCTTCATCTTATTTTAGGAGAATTTTTTTTTCAGTAACAGGAAATCTTGACATCTGTGGGTTCTAGATATGCACGTGTACTGTAACCATGACTTCATTCCAGAGGCCTTGAGTTTGAAGATCTTAACTCTACTTAGCTAACCACACAGGCCTGCTAGGGAAAGAGAAGGCAGAAGTGTATCATTCATACTTTATCCAACTTCTATTTGAATAACCAGCTTTTTCTGAACATTTTCATTTAGTTTCCATGTGAAAATATTGTTCAGGCTCTTTTTCATAACACATTTTGTCTTTGTCAGTATCAGTGGTTAAAAGACTGTTTTAATAGTGCCCACAGATGCATGCTTTGAAAGGAAGTTTTGTTCAGTTGTGAAGAGGTATGAAGAGATAAATATTTGGAAAACAACTTTTAGTCTTGACATTGTTTTGTCAATTTTGCCTGTACAGTTACACCTGTATTGTAGTGACTGCAGGACAGCACAGATGCACTGAGCTAGCTGGCTGTTACTTGAAGTATCAAATAATAGCCTGTAGCATAATTCTGAGCCAGGAGCTGTGCCAGCATGGAACTGAGAAGGGTTATGAAATTTTACTACAAAATACTCAATAATTAATTTGCAATGAGAATTTGTTTGTTGTGACAGAAATTTGTTACATATGCTATGGAGGTTCTAAAAACCTGAATTTAAATCCTGAATCCAGGCGAGGTGATTAAAAATGCATTCCTATAACCAGGTAAATAAATCCAAATTGCTACATACATGTTCATGTCAATGAGCCATAAGGCCGTTTCACATTGTACGCACAATACTTTCCTGCACAAATATGTTTTCTAATATCCTGAATTTTATATTTATTTTCTCAAGTTACTTGTCCCTGACTTGCCCTTTTCATCTAAAAAATTACATCTTCCAAGTATTTGCCATATGAAAAAGAGTAGCATGATGAGTGCCATTTTATAGTTGTTCATAGCTGCTGTGGATCAGAATGTTATAATTAAGAGCACTGGTAAAGCCATTTTATTTGCTCTTCTTTCTAAGCATTGCTTGTGTGATCAAGGGATGCGTCATTTATATTTGGATGGTTTAAACTGCTCCTTGTTTTCAGTAGATATTTGTTTTGTTTTCAGTAGATATTTGTTATGGCTCAACCCCATCTGAGAACTAAGCACCAAGCAGTCATTTGGCAAATTATCCCCACCTAGGTCAAAGCAATTTCCATCTTTTTTTTCATTATATATGTAGTCCTGAGACCAAAGATAGATTGCGTTTAACCTTGATCTGTGTTTGCTTCTTATTACTTGTATTTCTCTATTTTTTCTTCCCATTTCATATTTATTTCAGTTTGCTTGCAACATAATTTAGTCAAAGTTCTGGAGAACGCATAAGGAAGGAGGCAACCTTTTTATCTATAGAAATTACAGTATATGCCAGAATGCTAGCCAGAGCATGAACAAGAAAACAAGCATTTAGTAGTAGATAACCATTTTAAGTTTATTTGAGAAATGTCAGTCCAGGCCATCATAACGATATCTCTACACATGCCTTTCCTCTCCCTGCCACCCTTCTACTAACAACTATTTTCCTAAAAAAAAAAAAAAAATAAGGAATAACTCNTATATAATCTATATATATATATTTGAGGAATAATTGGATTTGGGGAGAAGTATTTGATAGACATAAAAATCTTTTTTAAAAGACCTCAAAACTCCTGCAGATTGAAAACTGTTCTCCAATAAAAAAATCAAGCACATTGTACGTTAGAACTCCTATTTCTGAGCTTCCTTAAGATCTCAGCTTCTGAAGAGCTTTCAAAAGCTTGATTGCTGACTCCTATAACTTTATAAAATTTCTGCTATAAGAGTCTGAGATTGCTGTAAGGAGGCACATTACTGTGTTTGCATGGAAGCAAATGAAACTCGACAAAGGACTTTCTAGATAAAACCACAGATGTATTATTTGTCTTGTATATTGGCTGAGAGAAAGAAGAGAAGCATTGAAACTGACACTTCCCAGATGGGTCAAAGCCATGATTAAAGAAACGGACCAGAAATCCGGGGGGAAATGCCCAGCGGGACTGGAGTGCATTTATGGCTTTCTCATGGGCAGACAGAAATGGAGCATTAATGACAAAATCTGCCTTGCAGCGGTTTGGGCGTCTGTCCATTCCTTTACCAAATGTTGTGAGCAGAACTTTTTGGGGTTTCAGTCGTTTCTTTCAGTCCTTGTAATGTGAAGAGAGCTCAGAACTTCTAATTCTTGCCTATTAACTTTTATGATTTTGATTTTGGTGGTATGCATCCTGTCTTTTCACTGCATCCTGGAAATTTCCTTTGACTCAGGACTGATAAACACAGTAGTTGTTTCTACTGCCAAATTTTATTTCTCCTAACAATGGATATCATCAAATGAGGAAATGCCCCTTCCTGTCTTGCTGGCTTAAGACATATTATTATGACCAACAGAATTTGGGAATATGTTAAAAATGTCCACAATCCATATAGTCCTTTTTAAATTGTCCCCTCAATTTCTTTCCCATTCTTACACTTCTTCTCTATTTGTACAACATACACAAAAACATTTGCAATGTTAAGGTTTTCTCACTTCTCCTTTGTCTTATTTTTGAAAACACAAGGGGAAATTGTGTGTCTAAGGATTTCTGTGCTAGATCAGGCAAAGCTGACCCTGATTCAGTGTCCTGCTTACATCCATGGCCAATATTGTTTGTAATTGTGTAAGTGTAGGCCTCTGGTGAAGCTTCCCTGCTGTGTTCTCGAGCCCTTAAAGAACTCATGGAGAAAAAGTCACCTGTACCATAAATAATGTTTTTGCGTTTTAAAGTCTGTGTAAATTTTTGATATCCATAGTATCCTGTAGAAAATGTTATGGAATTCTTTGCTGCAGAATGCTGCAAACATCAAATATTTTGTGTGTAAAAGAAGCTGTTAATTTTATATAACTTCAATAACACTTTATTCAAGGAGACACTGAATATTTGTTTCCTCTCTATTCTCTTCAGAACATTCCTGAGCTCATAAACCTCCACAGCATTGTCCTCAGTTGCCTTGAGAGACAGTAGATGAGTTTCTTTTCAGCTTCCCTCTGTCCTCTTTGATGCTAAGGAATCAGAACTGTATACTATTGAGAACTCTGGAAGATCACTGCTATGTTTGCACCTGCACAACCACCTTCACTATTGTAGTGTTTCAAAGGATTTAGGAATTCAAGTGCTACTAACTATGTAGAAACAAATCATTGTATACATAGTATTTCTCTGAGACAGGTACGCAGAAAATGCCCCATTATTGAGTGAAAAATTCACAGACAGGCGTACTCAACAGGGACTGTCTCAGGAATTTTCCCTCCTAACATAAAGTGTTTTGCAGTATGAGTTTGTCAGTATACGAATCACACACTTTCAGCAAAGCAAAACTTTGCCCTGGACCTTCTCCAGGGATTTAGAACTTCAAGCTGTGCTCTGCAGGAGCCTTTCTGAGAACTAAGCAGCATACCAGTTTCTCTAGTACATTGCAAAAATACTACTGGTTTCCTGATGATATAAATGATCTAATCAAGTATTAGATAGCTGTGGTCTTTATGAATTTCCTGTTTTTAAGTGCTTCCAGAATAGGAAAGAGGNCTCAACCAGATATGACACAGTATTTCAACCAGAATAGAAAACATACCGTGGTTCTGCTCTGTCAAAACTAATTGTTTCTGTCACTTTCACATGGACAATTTACTTGTCTGACTAGAAAAGATCAGTATTTCTTATTCAACAATCTATATATATATATCTCTAATCTATATATATATATAATATATATATCTAATCTATATATATTATATATATATAATATATATCTCTAATCTATATATNCACATTACTGTGTTTGCATGGAAGCAAATGAAACTCGACAAAGGACTTTCTAGATAAAACCACAGATGTATTATTTGTCTTGTATATTGGCTGAGAGAAAGAAGAGAAGCATTGAAACTGACACTTCCCAGATGGGTCAAAGCCATGATTAAAGAAACGGACCAGAAATCCGGGGGGAAATGCCCAGCGGGACTGGAGTGCATTTATGGCTTTCTCATGGGCAGACAGAAATGGAGCATTAATGACAAAATCTGCCTTGCAGCGGTTTGGGCGTCTGTCCATTCCTTTACCAAATGTTGTGAGCAGAACTTTTTGGGGTTTCAGTCGTTTCTTTCAGTCCTTGTAATGTGAAGAGAGCTCAGAACTTCTAATTCTTGCCTATTAACTTTTATGATTTTGATTTTGGTGGTATGCATCCTGTCTTTTCACTGCATCCTGGAAATTTCCTTTGACTCAGGACTGATAAACACAGTAGTTGTTTCTACTGCCAAATTTTATTTCTCCTAACAATGGATATCATCAAATGAGGAAATGCCCCTTCCTGTCTTGCTGGCTTAAGACATATTATTATGACCAACAGAATTTGGGAATATGTTAAAAATGTCCACAATCCATATAGTCCTTTTTAAATTGTCCCCTCAATTTCTTTCCCATTCTTACACTTCTTCTCTATTTGTACAACATACACAAAAACATTTGCAATGTTAAGGTTTTCTCACTTCTCCTTTGTCTTATTTTTGAAAACACAAGGGGAAATTGTGTGTCTAAGGATTTCTGTGCTAGATCAGGCAAAGCTGACCCTGATTCAGTGTCCTGCTTACATCCATGGCCAATATTGTTTGTAATTGTGTAAGTGTAGGCCTCTGGTGAAGCTTCCCTGCTGTGTTCTCGAGCCCTTAAAGAACTCATGGAGAAAAAGTCACCTGTACCATAAATAATGTTTTTGCGTTTTAAAGTCTGTGTAAATTTTTGATATCCATAGTATCCTGTAGAAAATGTTATGGAATTCTTTGCTGCAGAATGCTGCAAACATCAAATATTTTGTGTGTAAAAGAAGCTGTTAATTTTATATAACTTCAATAACACTTTATTCAAGGAGACACTGAATATTTGTTTCCTCTCTATTCTCTTCAGAACATTCCTGAGCTCATAAACCTCCACAGCATTGTCCTCAGTTGCCTTGAGAGACAGTAGATGAGTTTCTTTTCAGCTTCCCTCTGTCCTCTTTGATGCTAAGGAATCAGAACTGTATACTATTGAGAACTCTGGAAGATCACTGCTATGTTTGCACCTGCACAACCACCTTCACTATTGTAGTGTTTCAAAGGATTTAGGAATTCAAGTGCTACTAACTATGTAGAAACAAATCATTGTATACATAGTATTTCTCTGAGACAGGTACGCAGAAAATGCCCCATTATTGAGTGAAAAATTCACAGACAGGCGTACTCAACAGGGACTGTCTCAGGAATTTTCCCTCCTAACATAAAGTGTTTTGCAGTATGAGTTTGTCAGTATACGAATCACACACTTTCAGCAAAGCAAAACTTTGCCCTGGACCTTCTCCAGGGATTTAGAACTTCAAGCTGTGCTCTGCAGGAGCCTTTCTGAGAACTAAGCAGCATACCAGTTTCTCTAGTACATTGCAAAAATACTACTGGTTTCCTGATGATATAAATGATCTAATCAAGTATTAGATAGCTGTGGTCTTTATGAATTTCCTGTTTTTAAGTGCTTCCAGAATAGGAAAGAGGAGGTGGTGGAGAAGGAATATTAAACTTTCTCTGTACCTGGCAAACATATCTGACAGCCATGTCAAATTTGGCCTGATAATTAC
The DNA here is from genome assembly GCA_013401255.1 of Urocolius indicus. Taxonomy (NCBI): domain Eukaryota; kingdom Metazoa; phylum Chordata; class Aves; order Coliiformes; family Coliidae; genus Urocolius; species Urocolius indicus. Next base: position 817,916 of record WBNH01004494.1, read on the forward strand.
ATTCTTATTAGTGTCTGGGTGTTTATATACATGCTTACATACTGCTAAAGTTAAGATACCCCAAAAGTAACTCAAAGGAAGACAAATACTAAGTAATTTGGGTACCCTTGATCTGATTCTGAAATGATAGGTGAAGGAACCAACTCTGCAAAATATGGAACGCAGTCTTTCCCAGAAGGTCAGAATAGCAGTTCAAATACTTACCTGTAAGCTGTTAAAATTTTAAAATGCAAATTATACTTAAAACAAAATTGATCAATTATTTATTTGTATTTTTACATTTTTCTTGTTTAAAATACTTCATTTTTCCTATTTTAATCTGGACACTAAGAATCTATGATACCTGTGTTAAATGTTGATGCTGAAACAAAGGCCAAAATAAGAGTGAGCTCTGCAACAAAGAACCAAGGAATTAAATAGAACATTTAATTGCCCCTTGGTGGGAAGAAATGTGTTGGTTGCTTTTGAAACTTAGCAGATCAGGATTAAGATTTTTAGGCCAGTGATTGAATCAGAACCAAATATTCCAGATGACCTGTGTGTTCTTAAATCAGAATATTAAGAATGGTTTTGTGTTTCTTAATAACATTAGAACAGTTCTTCGAAAAATATGGGTGAATTTCCAAAGAACATCCTGGTTTCAAGTGCTGTACTTCAAATAACTTTGATAAATGATTACATCTATAAGCATACATTTGGAAGTTCCCAGACTCTGTTTGTATATGCACTATTTATTCAGATTACTTTTTTTTCTCTCCCTGTGGTTATTTGATATCTTTCATTTCTTACTATCCTAGATATGCAAGTTGTGCCATTGACCATCAAGGAAGCACATCCATGAGGAAGGTAATGATTTATAAATGTACTTTTAAAATAAATAAATAATAAAACCCCCAACAACTCAATTAATTGTCATATTTGTAAAAAATGCTTAAACTATCACAAACCTTGAAATTTGTCTATATTATAAAACATCTGATAATAAAAAGCTAGGAATAATTTTCATATTCAGAAAATTGAATACTGCATCCACAGCAAATCAGTGTGTGTGTAGTACTTTAAGTTTAGTAGGAACCTTAGCATGAGTTCTAAATTATATACTAGTTCTGGGAGGAGAATCATAGACTGTGTCTAGGTTGAAAGGGACCTCTGGAGGGAAAGCTGCCCTGAAGGTAAAGCAAAATTTTAAAACTCTTAAAATATTTATGAATACCATAGGCAGATATAGGATTTAGGTTTTCAAAGATTTTTCTGGTATCAGTTGAAGGTCTTTGATGGAAAATATCAAGACGTTAATTTATTCTTATTTTGCATAAATTTCATACAAAGGACAAAAGATGTGAACCTTGATTTATAAAATGCTTGTTTCTTCATTTGACTTAGCACTTTTTTCACTAAGTAGGTGCTAAATAACTTTTGAAAATTGTTCTGCCTCCCAAATATTTACAAAGTTGAAGAGCAGTGACAATAGCAGAAGATGTATGACTACATTTTCTACAGTTTGTGAGCTGCCAATCCTTACCTTCCCTCTGCCTCTGCTGGTAAACGCTTGGATTTGTGGCTTTTCCCTGAGACCCTGGTACTGCAAAGGAACTAACACACATAATCTGAGAAAATCAGCACTATGTGCTCTGTGATTTGAGTACTTTGCTGGTGAATGCCCTGATGGCTACTTGGAACTTGTTAATGGTTTTCCTTAAAAACTCCTAAGGTTCAAAATAGCAGAAGTACTTAAAACTAGTGTTGCATTAATAGCATTGGATCACTTAGTCCTGACAGGTAACTGAATGGCTATTCTCATGGGCATTTTTTAAGCATAGTGTAAGTTTTAATTTGTTGACTGTGTCAGCACTCCTACTACAACACTGTGATTATGTTGAGGTCTCATTAATTTAGCTTCACATAGCACAGATTGAATTCTATCACTTTTTTGTTGGTTTTTTCTTTTTTTCCCATGATGTGCTGCTTTTTGGGTTGGAGTGGGAAGGCATTACATTTGGTTTAACATTCTACTTTGTCTTGTGGTTTTAGAGATGAGAACTTAAAGGCTGACAACCACAGTATGTTTTCACATCATCTATCTGTTTCCCATAGCAACTCTGAGTCATTTTGAAGTTGCGAGTTCTGACTGCTTTCTTACAGTGTTTACCACAACTTTAATTATATAGTAGTTCCTCTGTCTCTCAGAATATTAAGCTCAAATTTTGTAAGTTAGCAGTGCTGATTACAATATCTTGGGAATCAGTTCTTAAACTTTTCACTTTCTCTAGCTTTCTTGCTTTGAAAACATTGTATGTGTGTGTAAACAAAACATAAGGCTAACTATCTTAGATTTCTAGAAGAGCTAATGTTTTCAAGTCTCTTTGATTTGTTGTGCTTGTATTTTCACTATTTTTGAAACTTTTATACTAAATGATGCATATGAGTTGCTGGTGAGTATCCTAATGTGTATATTCTCCAATTGTTCAGTTTTTTTAGTTCGTTAAATTTAATCACAAATGAAAACTGCAATTTAATTATAGGCTTTGAGTCCATCACTATATTTTTTTAGCCTAAATTGAGGACAAACTAGGTGATCTCCTTTTCAGAAACAGATATCTGCTCTGTCCTAATGCATTTTTATGCAGAAAGAGGAACATTGAACCAGTTATTGTAGTCAGTCACCACAGAACTCTAGTTGTCACAATATGACTGATCAATACTGCTGTTGCACCTTGCAATACATCAAGAAAACCTCAGTGTTCCTGTGAACTTTTAATACTTTCTTACAGACTTACTTATGGGGGTTTTTTTTCTGTTTTTGACTGGTTTTTACTTCATTTCCTGTAGCACAGGAGCAAGCATTAATCTTTGTCTTCTCTAGTGCTTCAAACAAAGAGATAAATTTGCAGCTATCACTTTGAATGGAGACTATGGACTGTCTTACAGTGATATGACACACATACACTTATAGTTTGTCACCTGATAGAAGTACAATACTTTTGTCATGCATTCATATACTATGACTGACTGGGAGAGCAGTCTGATAGAACAGAACATAAAAAACTGGTGTTCTCTGTGCCAGTTCTCTCAGAAGTCAAGAATGCTGATTTCTGTAGTCACTAGAAATTCTAAATTGCAGAAGGGTTACAAATCAGCCTATGCATGTGAAAAACAACTCCTCCCTTCTCCACTTTTATTTAACATAAAAGTTTGCATCTCCAACAATGTGAGTCCTGTTTTTACCTCTTGCTTTTCTATAATGCTTCAACTGTAATCCCTCATTGTCCTAATTATTAATTTCAGTTATTTTTAATTTCAATTCTAATCCTCAATTGTTTCAACTTTTAAAATTGTGACATTTAACACTTATTTAACATGTTGTACCACAGTTGTTAATAAAGATTTTTGCAGCATGTAGTTGCATTTTACCACAGGGTGTGGAGGTGCCATAAGGTACGGAAAGCAGTCAGATGATCTCTGGAGAATGTAATTACTTGCAGCTATACCACTAGTTCAGGCAGCATGGATATATCTCTGTCAGTGACCAAGATGCCCTTCTTCTAGGCCCTCTACTGAGCTGAGTGTTATCACAAAGGAAAAATCAAGAAAATTAAAAGCATGTCTCTTTCTATGCTCCTCTCTGCCTGGATCTGCTGGTTTATCACACCATGAATATCTACTTTTCTACTGCTAGTAGAATTCCTCTACTTGACCTGTAATTTTCCCCCTTGCATTTACATGTTTGAGGTAAATCTGTACCATCTTTTGAGTAGCAGTTCTGTTTTGAAAAGGTTTAAATGAGATGCTTTTAGGTTTTTCATAGGTATCTGTAACGATTTTATAATGTAGCCACAAAAGAAAGAATTTTTTTCTCCTCACAGTTATTCTGACAAGCTACCAACCTAACAAACCTCATTGTTTCCTGTGGTTGTAAACAACTAAAGACTGTGACTTCAACACATCATGGAAGACATGACTTTCCACATTAACTTGTGGTGGATATTTATTTTTGAATGAATTTTTGTGTAAATATATCTACTCGTAACAATCTTCAAGTATTATTCATTTTATTAGGTCATTCAGATAAGTTTACATCCTTTGTTTTCAAACTACTGCATAACCATTCATGCAAAGAGTCCTTAATGATTTTATTCCAATTGTAATTAATAACTGAAAAAACAAATTACCTTTTAATTTTCAGATTTAGCACTTTGTTGTTTTATGTTACAACAGTAGTAACAGAAAAACAACAAAAATGACTATGACAACTGTTCCTATGATAACTAACCCAAAGATAGCCATGGAGATGGTAGTGAACTCCAGCTATTTCAAGTTACTACTCTGTTTTTTTATAAATTTTCTTTTTTTCCTTTACAGTCATTCCATTACGCTTCCCTCAGGGTAAAAAGCAGAAAATGGTCAAAAGGTAATGTGTTATTTAGCATTTTGAAACTAGAAACACAGACTTCTCTGATCATAAGGGATCTGGATAATTTATCTGAAATCAAATATTTCTAAATGAGATAGTAAACACCAAAATAAAATACCAAATTAAAACACTAAATAAATTTGTTATAAGGTATAATATTGTTGGCCTTGCTGATAAGATTTCCTCTGACTTAAGCAGAAGAAAGGTAGTATTTATATATTTTGCCATTTCCTTCTGCACTCTTGCTTTACTATTCGTGGCCTATTTGAGACTGTTAAAATAATAAACACATGAACAATATTTACATTATAATGAATTCATATGAAAATGTATGGCCAGTAAACTCTTTTTATTCTATTTGTTTGTTTATTTCCCTTTTCTTTGAATACTTTCCTTTTCTTGTACTATACATTTTTAATATTTCTAAACCTGATCAGGACACAACCTAGTAACTTATTCTAAACAGAGAAAAGATGTTAACTCAGTTGTGGAATGTTGTAGAACAAAGGATGGTGTTTTGATGTTAAATTTCTTCACTATTTCACACCTGTAGGACAAATATAATTCTTGTAGCAATGTAAACCTTGATTTTTTTTCAGAAAAGAGTGTCTACTATTTTAAGGAAATTTCCTACAGATTCTTTTTCAGGAAAAATTATACCATAAGTAAGAAAAGAAGCTGCTTTCATTGATAGTTACAAAGCACAATAAAATCTTGAGCCTTTCAATTAGGAAGCATTGAAATAATGATAAAAAAACTTCTTTTCCTGGTGCTGTGCATTGCGATAGGATAAAGTTAAAATATTGTTATTCACTTAAATTCAGGATAGAAGAAATGCAAGCTTGTGCATTTTTATGGAAGTGGATGATCATTCTTTTTTATTGACATTAAAAATTTACTTTAAAATCTCAGAATTTCACAGACTTCCTGTAGCTAAAAGTAGTAACAGAAGGTATATGGAAGAAGTGGTGTTTACATCTGTTTTCAGATTATGTCATATTCTTGAGTTTCAGATTGAGGGTTAAGTAAATGCTTTCTTACTTTGGAATGATGATGTCCATCTTAACCAGATAAAAATATATCCCTAAGAGGAATGAACCCTCTAGAGATTAAACAAACAATTACATAAATGAGGCCTTTTTAATTTTAGTTTAACCAACATTACAGAACATTTTTGAATTTGGAAATTGTTTCTTCAATCTCCTCTCTCTGAAACCGGAGAAAAAAAAAATAGTAGTGTGTTTATATTGAGAAGACTAGTTCTTTCACTCTCTCATTCACTGAGATGTATCACACAACTGTCATGTTACCAGGGAGCTCTCTAACAACTGGGAGCAGAAGACGGATTTCCTGCAAAGACTTGGGGCACGGAGACTGTGAAGGGTGGCTATGGAAGAAAAAGGATGCCAAAGGTTATTTCACACAGAAATGGAAAAAATACTGGTTTATTCTGAAGGATTCATCCTTGTACTGGTACACAAACCAGAATGTAAGTATACTTGATGCATAGAGAAAGGCAACATTAAACCTGAAGCTTTATGATTCTTTTTATTAAATCTATGTTTACTACTTAGAAGGGTATGTTAGTGAACTGCCACTTTCATTGACAGGTCTGGGTCATTCTAGAAGGCAATTTTTCAACTGAAATTATTTTTTAATCTCCAAGTCCATGTCCAACCTTAATAAAATAGGAGATGTTCATGGCACTATTAACGACACAAATACACTGGGAGTTAACACTTTTCTGCCAGTAGTATCTATTCAGACAGTGTTAATTCTCTGCTCTCCTTAGTTTCAGTTGTGTTGAGGGATGTATACAATGTACCCATTCAAGTTAGTTAGGCATTATGTGAAGCAGATGTAAAAATTTGAATTTGTAGATCTCTTTATCTGGAAGTTATTCTTAAATAGATGTTCCTCTTGCTTTTTGCTGAATTAGTCTGGAGTTTGCAGTTTCTCATCTGTAAAACGCTGTTCTTGGCGAAATGTTATTGAAAACCACTGGGCCTACACTTGTGCCATCTGCATATATGTAGGGAAAAAATACTTAAGGAGAAAGCTAAAATTCATTAGCCTACTCTTCTCCCATTTGCATGCACTGAGCCTCAGTGCCTGGTCTGTCTGTATACAGCCTACTTTGATTGCTGAGTTTTAGTATTTTACTGTCAGCCCAAAACAATATTGCTTCAGGCTGTGGATAATAAAAGCCTTCAGGTTCTGTGTTGCATGTTTTGTTTGTTTGACAGTGTTACATGCAAGGTGGTAGTCATTATGTCCCCCACTGATTTTCGGTCTGTTGTTTACAGCCAGGATATAATTCATAGTGCACTTGCTAATACTTTTCAAAAATCTGTCTGGTGTTAACATGTCTCCTTGCTTTTCCTGGTAAATTACTTCAAAAGGAGCGAGAAGTGACAAAAGATAGTTTCTAGTTATTACTTTTCCATTTAATCACTGGTGAGCTCACTGTGGGAACCCCCACATAATTATTAGCAGGGCAGATGGTCTGCAGAATCACAACTTATAAAGGAGGCATCCACAAAACAGCTTAAAATGTAGACTATATAATGAAGAACCAGAGAATTTCTTCTCTTTCATTGCTGATGTCTTGAATGCTATTTTAAGTGCTGTATTTGGTGTTGAAAGGTTTTCTGCATTTTCAGCGGGGGGAAAATTAGGATGACCACAACTCTGTGAAGAAATTGTTGGTTTGGTTGCTTCATAGAAGTTCATGACATTGTATTATGAACGCAATGCATTTTTAAAGTGAAAAACAAAAAAAAAAAGTGTGGGGAAAATATAGTCAATATTTCAGTTGATTGAGTGGTTAGTTTCAGTCTAAGACCCAAATGGCTACTGCTCACTTCTCTTCCTTAACTCTGTTCTTCTTCACCATCACTTTCTCTTCTCTTTTGGTAGGATGAAAAGGCAGAAGGATTCATTAGTTTACCTGAGTTCAGAATAGATAGAGCAACTGAGTGCAGAAGAAAACAGTAAGTAATATATCAATTATGTTTATAAATTATGAGATCAATTTGAAGTGTACTGTATATAGTACTGAAAATTTGCAAAGCCCAGAGAAGGAAGTTACACAGAAAATCTTGAAGTCATATGTAATAGATGCACTTAAGCTTTAGTGTTTCTCTTTATTATAAGAGATGCAACTTAATGTAAAATGTAAACTTAATGTACAATGTCTTAGAAATAATTGGATAAGTCTTTGGTCAGCTTTCCAGAATGTGCAGTTACAGCTTCAGTTAAATAAGTAAAGCAAAAAATAATGAATATGTTACCCAAGAGATAAAACTTGTTTAAGTTCAGTATGGTAACCTTGATAAGAACCAAGTGTGCAAGAAATAAATACTGCAGGAAATACTATTAAAAATATAATAGCAAGAGATGGTGAATATAGTCTCCATTTTTTCCTTTATGGAGGAAGCTTACTTAGCCAATATTGTGTTATTCTCGACTGCTAAAATATTTAGGTTCCGTATGCAAAATGAACATTGTGTTATTGCTTATGTGCATATTGCTAGTACTGCATTATGCTCCCAGTAAAAAGCATATGCTGAGCTTTGCCACCCTTAAGGCATATTTAAAAACAGACATTCATTGGAAATTGTTTGCAAACACTGCTGGGATTCCATTTTTTTGCTGTCAAACAACAGGTTTAACAGAACAATTCCAATGCTTTGAGACTAGTACTTTGCTGGTATCTCCTGATTTATTCGCATCTGTCTTCTGTATGCTGCATCTGGATTTTTATAGCGTACTACCATGAGGAGCTACATAGAATAGCATTAAACACATTCTTTTGCTAAAGCTTTCCTATTTATAACAGCATCTTGAATTTTTGTGTGCTTTTCCAATGACTAAATGCAGTTTTAGTCTGAGAAATACAAGTTCAACAACTATGAACGTGTTTACAATAAAAATACTGAAGATACGAATTACAATAGAGACTACTCATCAGAAAATCAATCCTCTTCAATTGCTTGTTCTTGTCTGGAGGTATCATTACTATCTGTCTGAGAATTAGAAGACTGTATTTATATTTCTGTTACTCCTTTCAGCTGAGAGTATCACTATAGAAATTAAACATGAACAGAGCACTATAAATTCCTCTGAGGAATGAGTAGATATTAATAATGATATTGAAAAAAATATTGGAAAAGTAATACCCTTTTGTTAGAGTATAAAACACTTAACAAAGTTCAATGAATTAACCAAGATCAAACAGAAGGTCATTGTGCACAGCTAGAAATAGCTCCCAGAGCTTTGCTCTAAGCATTAGAACATATTTCTGCAAAACACTTCTTAGAGAATAATTCCTGTAGGGTGTATGCGTAGAAAAAAGTCTGATTAACTAAAACTTTGCACAGTACTGCAAACTGAGTACCTTCAGGCTTTGAGTATGTGCAAAAAGAGGTAGGTCCAGGGGTAAAAGGATAATGAAGACATTAATGGTATTCCCTTTGTTCACTGAGCTGAATTTGCCTTTGATTTCTTCCCTCATACACTATCATTTATATATTTCCTCCATCATAAGAAAACACCTTATATTTGCCACCATTTTACCTGCTTCTCCAAAGCCTGCAGTGACAATAAGTCCAGTGGTGCCCTGAGTGATATTTCCTTACATCCAGCAGCTGTGACTGGCTGGCCCTGCTCAAATCCACAGACCCTACAACTGCCCTTCTAAAGCACTTACCTGTCCTCTTCCCCGGCTGTCTGACCAAGGACAGGACTGAGCCTGACTGCCGTTCCCTGATTACACTGAACAGCTAAAGGTTCCGCTGAGCCTAAGGATAACTGCCTGTGGTTTGATTCTACTGCATTCCTTCCACAAATAAAATTGTGGTGGTGACCCATTTTGACCCAATATATTCTGGAAAAGTTCTAACTCACATTCTTTCTACTAGACAAGAGGGAAACACTTCAGTTGGGATTTTCTTGCCTCCTTTTCAGAGAGCTAGTGAAAGACAGATTATACAGGATTAGTTCTCATTTCTTTCCTCTTTAGGATGTCTTTTTCATTTAATGGTGGGTTTTTAGTAGGCGCCAGAATGTAACTTAAAATTCATTGCAAGCTTGTAATCTGAAAATATAAATCTGGTTCTGTTCCTACTCACTTCTACGTAACAACAATCCAAAAGCTAGCAGAGCAGTTACCTTGACAGTTAATAAGGACAGGGGAAAGATTCTTTCCTTTTTTTTTTTTTTTTTTCTTTTTTGGTAGGCTGAAATTAAAATTACGTGAAAATTACACTTAGTATTTAGTGCATAAAAGAGTCCAGATAAATTCACAGTGTTAATTTTCTTTCGGCTCTCTCAAAAAGCAAAATTAAGAACATTTGGGGACTCAGCTTGGATTTCTCCTCAAAATTTTTGTTATCTTCAGTGCCATTAATGTGAAATGTTCCAACCTTACTGAACAAAAGAACTTGTAGTCTTACTAGAATAATTAATAGATTTGTCTTTTCTACTGCTCAGTCAGCTGGAGAATGCTTTTTTAAAGAGTGACTGTTACTGATGTCTATAGTACACATTGAATGAAATAGCCTTAAGAAAGCTTTCACAGGAAGATGTAGTTATTGAATGCATTATTCTGTATGGTTTGATGATTTGCCTCACTAATGCATTTAATGAAGGTACCCTGATTATTATACGAATCATGGCATTATCTCAGACTGGTTTAGCTCTCCAGGCTATATTTGGATGTAGAATGACTTTGTTCCTGCAAGAGGAGGGCTGATGCATTTACACTGAAAAACTTTCCACTGCTTTTAGGAGCATATGCCATACCCTTGGCACTTCATATTGAAACTGTGCAGTCAGAATTCTATATAAATGTCATTAATATTGTATAGGTAGACATGAAATTGCTACAGTTTCAGTAATTTTTATTACTTCTAAAATGAACTTGACCAACAGCAAACCAAACTGGAGCCAGTCGGCCCCCACAGGAAACAAGGCTCATGGCTTCCCAGGCTGCTTTAACAGGAGTGCAGCCAACAGAGGAAGGAAGGGATTATCCCCTTATACTTGGTAGTCATTGCACCACATCTGGATTAATGCATCTAGTTCTGAGTCCTCCAAAACACAAGACAAAGATATAAATATAGGTATTGTTCTTCTATATTATTCATATTTATTTATATGTCTAGAATTGTTTCCCTGGAGACTTTTCTGCAGTTTTTAATGCTGGTGTACCTTAATGCTTCTCTAACAATAATCTTTGTGACACTTCTGGGAGATGAAGATGGATTTATTGTCATGTTTTTCAGCCTATAAACAGAACTGCAAAACATTTAAATCAAAAATTTCGCAGAATTGGGTTCTCCTTTTCATAACAATAATGACCTGTTTTCTTCATTATATGTGAATATGTAACAGTACAATACATCTTAAAAGCTGTAAGTACTCACCATTTCAGTAAATTATCAGAAAATCAGGCAAAAAGATATTAAGGAACATTCATGTGGTAACCAATTATTAAGTCTGTTTGCTGTGATTTGGCACTAAGAACTCTTTTGCATAAGCAGGAAGTCCTGCAGCGTTTAACTGATTTACCCTTGAAAAAAAAACTTGCTCTTTCTTCATTTTATGACACGTTCACAAATTCCATAACAACTGAGACAGGAGTCCTACAGCAAGTAGCCTTATCTGTAGCATAATCTTGATTCACCTTTCTAACAAGTCCTCTCTCTGTCCCTTTATTGAGGTTTTTTTCTGCGAGAATGTTATATTTAAACATGTAATCATAGATTGTAACACACTACAAGGGCATAGTGGAGTCAAATTTAAGTCCTGTTTATCATACTAATTCTGACATATTCTAATTTTTAAGAGGTTGACTTTGAAACCCCAAAATTTACATTTTACCAATTTTATATATGTAAATTTACTGTCTAGGAAAAGAATCCTATTTACAAGCAGAATCTCCATCATGTGATCTTCTAACAGGATTAATCAAGAGGATTAAAATCTTTAGATCTACCATGTAATCCTCCCCAGTTCAATCAAATACTTAAAGCCCAGAACTGGAAGACTGTTGTGCAAATGGAGCAGTAGAAAGCTGAGGTGTTGCACAGGGTTCAGAACAATGGATAACAACATGCTGACATCGCAGCACAAGATACATCCATGAAAACAGCAGGTCATGCTTAAATTATGTAACAGTGCAGGAGTTAGTTGGTTAGTAATGACTATTTTGAGTATTAAAATTGAAGTTCTGTAAGGAACTTCTGTATGGAGGTATAGCGTCTGTTAATTACTATGTAATTAACAATGTATAGTGTACCACTGATATATGTGTGTGTGTATAAAGACATATACAAAGGTACTTCACATTTCTTACTCACAGACAGATACCATCTCTTTTACTAGAGGAGCTGGAATTGATGGAATAAGGTCAGCTGGAATAAGGGGAGTAAAAAGTTCCTCATTAATAAGTAGGAGACTAAGAATGATAAGAATATTTGACATTAAAATCATATTATACTAATCAGGTCAAAGAAATCATAAATTTGACCATAGTTAAAACTGGAAAATACAAGTAGCTAAGATCTCTTGCGTTAAATCTTAACGTATAGTAGATATCATTAACAAGCACATGCCATCTAGTGGCCTCAGAAAAGAGGCCACTGTTTTCATTGGGGAAAATACAAGTAGCTAAGGAGATGAGGACTTGCAGCTGAAATTGTCAATGTACAGATGCCAAAACAATGCTTAAATACCCCACAAACCTTCTTTTATGGAATGAAGGTGCTTTATGACCCTCTGTGCAAAGGTAAACTTACTCCTAATGTACCTCACATCTCATGGAAAAGGAAACTGCACATAAATACTACTATGCCATTATCTCCTTCTTCTGTAGAACTTGTGTTAGGAAAACCTGTTACTTTATGCATTTATATTAATATTATACATAAGAAAATCAGTAGGCCCAAGAGAAGTTTATTCAGCTTTTGTTTTAGTCTCTGTAAACTGCAATAGATCTTAGTAACTAATAAAACACTAATTAGCACTTAAAACTTAATAGTGGAAACATTGCATCACAGGTTCTTCATAATGCCAAGTGTAATGATTCCTTATCTAATTCTTACATCTGGTAATTACCATATAAACCGCAGTATTTTAACATAAATGTTATGAATGATAGTGTGGCAGGTTTTTAACATTTGCCAATGAATCAAAATGATAGTTTTTAATGCTTGGAGTTTGAGGTTTCCTTGATAGCAATATTCTTTTGAATTATATTCATAAAGTTTGTAAAAATTATTATTATTGTCCTCAGCAGTTTTCAAATAATTGCTCTGCTGAGAGAGAGCTTAGGGATTTTACCATATAAAGCATCAATAAAAAGCCTTTTCAGGTTAACTATTATCGTCCATACTGTCAGACATTGAGCTTAGTATCTTGTGCATGTAGTCTGAATAGATGGCAATGCATTGTAGTGAGGTCTATATTGGCAGCCTGAAGTGAGAATCAGAACCTGGCCCATGAAATCAGTCAGATGGAATTGAATTTCACTGGCCAAGTGGACAGTGAAGGAATTGACGTATTCAGAAATAAAGGGAATATTAGCAATGTACAGAGCAAAGTCAGCTTTAAGAGCCAGCTGTTGTCAGGATGCTATTCAGTACCTCAGGGCAGTGCAGCCAAGAATACAGCATACTTTACTACTAATATTGTACTAGTTACACAAATAAAACAGTACAGACTTTTAAAATTAAGTTAAACTTGTTGTAATAAGCTTTTGGAACTATTCCAGTGATTTCTAATTCAACTTGCACTTTTCAAAGAACTTTAAGTTAACCTTAATATCACCAAAGGGAGGAGATTGCAAACAACAAGGATCTAGGATTTCTTGAATCAAGAGCTGTCTATGAGAACATACTACAATTAAATACTGAGATACATAGAACGGACCACAAATTATAGCGTAATAATAAACATTAGGTTTATATTTGAATGTTGGCAACTCTGTTATTTGCTAGGTGGAAGGTGAATAAGCATTATTTATGATTCATGTTAATTGCAGGAAAAGCACAGCAACGATGTGTAGATTCAGATGAAAGGTATTTGGGTTTAGCTTAGAATAACTTGACAAAGCAACTGCTGGAATCAGAAGTGAGTGTTTAAAGAGTTAAGACTATCTAAGGAACTTCATTATTACTTGTTTCCAAACAAAGACGACCTGCCACTTATGTTCCCTAGAATTTTCTATATTGCTTGTGTTAAACTCGAGTTGAATGAAGATTATCATTGTGTGACCCTACTCTAGATGGTCCTGCTCTGGGTTGAACTAGATGATCTTTCGAGGTTTCTTCCAGCCCCTGAGATACTGTGATTCTGTGTTCCTGTGATTAAAAAAACACAGTAGCAAATTTAGAAAACATTCCTTTATTTAAATTTAGTCTAGAAATTTAATCTTAAGGCTAAAGAAAGAAAATTTGAGTGTGTTGTATTTTAAATGTCTCCAGTTGAGTGCAGTTACTGGCTGATTATTCATCTTAATATTCCTTCGCATTTGTCAGCATGAAATAAAAATTGGAAAAATACATGCATATCTTCTGAATTGAAATTACAATAAAGATCAAGGAAAGTTGCAACATAAGTTGGCAGGCCTCTGTATTTCTTTGAGTAGGACATAAAACACAGTCATTTAAATATACAAGAAGTGATGGTGAGATCACGTTAGTTGATCTTTGGAGTTCAACTAAGATTTATACTCAGTATACTCAATCTGATTTTCACACTCACCCAAGAATTTTTTGTACATATAACATCAGTGGTTACTGGAAGGATATATATTTCCAAGTCATTCAAGGCCTTTTGAAATGCTTAGAAAATATCAGTTAGGATTGCAAATGTGAATATAATCAGACCAGTAAGAATCCACCTACAAGTTTATCCAGCAAGATTCAGTCTGAAGATTCAAAATGTCTACGAAACCTGTAACATATTGAAGAATCACAGAGCAGGTCATCCTTGTATATTTGCAGACAAACTTTTGGAGATAAAAGATATTTTTTTATTCTTTATGCTTATTTTATAGTGCCTTCAAAGCATGCCACCCCAAAATAAAGAGCTTCTACTTCGCAACAGACTGCCTAGAAGAAATGAATAGGTAAGTTATGTTTCCTCTTTATCATGGTACGTTCCTTATCGTGGTAATCCAATAATTGAAAATAATATTTCATCTCGCACAGAAATACCCTCTTGGAGCATGATGTAATGCTGATTGATAGTGTTCTCAGTACTTAATCCACTTATTCATCCATTAATTTTAGTACTTATATTACATCGTGTGGCTCACTTTGCTGACATTTTCTGTCATGCCACATGGCAGAGTTCTGCAAAGGTGTTTTAGGAAAGTTAGCTGTGTTGGTCTCATGTATGCTCGTTAGAATTTTGCTGATTAAGGTTGGAAATATTAATGTGAGAGAAGTGCTTCTGGTATATAAACACAAAGCATTCATATCAAAGCTCATACTTCAGAGTATACCCACACGATGAGAGAAGATATTTTAAAGTTAGTGACAATCCAGAGTGATACAACATTACCAAAACCAGAGAAAAGTAATTTGAAGTAATTTTAACAGCAGTGTGATTGAATTAATGAGCTGCAGCTATTTTTCATGCCAGAATCTGAACATAAAACCTCTCAAAAAACCAAACCTCTCCCCTAAACAAAAAAGCAACAATGAAAAAACCCAGTAGTCATTAATTTTATTCATCACATCATTATCTCTACAAGGAACTGAGGGTAGCGAAGTACAATCTTTGGCATTGCTGTCTGTTTAAATGTCCTTGGCTGTGATCAGAAGGCATTCAAGACTTGATTGGACAAGTCCCTGAACACCTTGATCCAACATTAAAGTTGGCCTCTCTGTGGGTGGGGTGTGGGAACAGACGACCTCCTGAGCTCTCCTCTAACCTCAGTTACTCTGTGTTTCTATTCTGTGATTCAGTGATGAAGGCAGGGGTTAGATAAAGGTGGACCAGTACCTTTGATCAGAGTCAAGCGTTCTACCTCCTCCTGTTACTTCAGTAATTTGTTTATTCCCAGCTGAGGTAAAAACCAAGGACACATGGGACAATGTTACCATATTTTGAAGTATTAAATCTTTCCTGGCATAGGCTGCTAAAACTTTGAGATGTAGTTATTTCTTTTGGTTCGTAGGCTTAGAAAGACACAACTCCCTCAAGATACAACTGGATTTCTTTTTTCCATTGGAATACTAATATCTACAAAAGATTTTTAAATTGGACATTTATATTCTGTTTACCTGGCCCTTGAAGAAATGCCATATTGATGTATAATCAATGTATAATGACACATCCACTGAGGAGGAGGATGATGAGGTCTAGGTCTCATGAGCCTCTCACTGTGCCTAGCTGTCATTTTTGGCATATAAATTGGCTGAAAAATATTTTTTCCACTGTTGTTAATGTTCCATTGCTCAGTTATGTAACATGAATGAGATTTGTTTGATCCTAAGCAGAAGTGAGGATCTTCTGCTATTTTTAACTAAGTATGGTCTTTCTTTTCATTTTAGCTGCTGTGAAGCTATGATTTGTTGAAGTGTCATTGATCATATTTTTCTATTATACCATAAAATTCTCTGACTCAAGGAAAACCAGGAAATCTTGACATACATTCAGTAAACTGCTCTTACAGTATTCATTGATTTTTCTACACTGGGGAGCCAACAAAGCCGTCTTTAAGACAGTTTACAGCCTTCGTGGAGATGATCAGTTGGAAAGGTGCCAGGATAGATTTTCATATCACACTGCCATGTTAGTTTGGAATCTGAAAGTCTTTTTCCTGACTTTTGGGGTGTGCTTCCTATGAGAGAAGACAAGGGGTGAACTTCAACTTCAAATATTTTGTCAGGATTTCTCCTTCAGAAATGCTGTTCCTGTAGAGTAACTGTTATTCACTCCCTGACCCAAATGATGGATTACTATGCTACCTCTGTAAAATCCCTGGACATCCCCTGCAGCTTTTATGTGCTTCCTGGAATTCCTTCTCCTAGATGTCCTGTGTGAAATTTGAAAAGAGTAAGCAAGATTCATAGATGAAAAATGCATTTAAAATACTAATTTCACAAATCTCTGTTTTCCCAGCAAATTGCTAACCATGTAATCTGAGGAAATAGGGCAAATAATCTGCATGGTGTCACACACTTCTGCTGTCATCACAAAATATAACTGGATTTTCTATGCTGACAGAAGGATAGATCTTTCATGCTGAAAAGTGAGGGCATTCTAATTCGGAGAGGAGCATAGCATTTCTGTATTTGCTATGTAGGGAATGTATACCCTTTCTTCAACTGCATTTACCACCAGCTTCTGTTTTAACAGCTGATTTTTTACAGTTTATTTCTGGTTCACTGTTTAGTCTCTCTTTTTTTTCTGTTCCAGAATATTTTAATCCACTTGTAATACTGCATTGCTCTTGAAAGATTTGTATACCAATGGACAGTAATTGATTTGTATGTAGCGGAGAGAGTTCCTCTGTTGCAGCTGAATTCTGCCTGCTGTGTTGCATGGTGCAGACAGACTTTGGTTTGCAAAATTAATGCTCATGCTGTTTTGTCAGGGCTTACACGAGCACAGTTGTGTTCTTAGAAATGAATTAATAATGAAGTTGATGAGCTCATCTTTTGCTTGCCATGGCCACGGGGTACTCCAAGCTTGTTAAAGGCCTTATTTCCCAGAAGTGCTTCATATATTACCATATTATGCATAACCTGTTTATAGCTTTAATAATCCTGAGGAAATTAGCATTGAATTTAATATTCTGTTGTTTTGCAATATCTACTTTACTTTAAACTTTCACGGGATTGAAATATGTGATGCAGTTCATTTAGATCTCCTCCAGATAGACTCCAAATATTAAACTTTTAAAAAGTTCCTATTTTAGGCTGAATAATTTGATCACATTTGATTTGTATAACTGGGTTAACTTTGCAATTTTAATAACTCCCGTAAATCTTTTACATTCATCAGAAAATATAACAAATATCTGTTACCCACTGAAACAGAATGGTAATTGATTGAAGGAGTCACTCACAATATTTTCCAACTAAAGACCTGAAAGATTCTAACAGATTTCTCTTAAAAATAAGTTGTTTGAAAATTGAACTATTCTGAATTAAATCTCTGTTCTTTATAAGCAAATTCCAAGGTGCATATCCTCTGTAATTTTATGTATGGAATATAACCAAGTCTGTTACTCAAAGCTTTCCCTAAATCATCCTATTTATTACTAAAGTCCATTCGGGTATCTTCCATACATTTGGAGTGCGTTAGTCTCCTTGACAGATCTTGGCCTAATCAGATGGTGAGCAAGTATTAATGCATCTTTTACATTTTTAATTCACTTCAGTCTTCACTTACAAATAAGCTAAAATCTAAGTGAAGTTCTTGACAACTAAAAAATTCAGACATACTCCCCTATTAGCATTGTCATCTTAAATAAGATTTCCTGGAGAAGTGAGCAGGAGACGAATCATGTCATATTTGTCTGTACTAATTTAACAGTTCTTTAACAAATAGAGGTAAAATATTAAACAGCTCTTACTACTCAGTCCCTTCCCTGTTCAAAAGCAAGAAGATAGTTCTGCAGAATATGAGAGGTACTTTTCAAATAGAAATCCCTGAAAAGGAGATTCTCAGTGGTGTTTTAAGTAAACATAAACAGCAGGTTTCCCCCTTCTTACTGTTTTTTCCTATAAACTTGTTTCAAATCCAGGAAAAATAGTCCATGCCTAAGGCCACTTCAGTCATCTAATTTATTGTTCTCACATAAAAACTCATAAGTTGCAGCACAAGTGAAACAATTTTCTGATCAGAATTAGCTGCAGGCTCTGGGGACTGGATGAAACCATGATGTATATGGGACTGAACAGTGCAATAGTAGAGCTGCAGTGCTCTGTCTGGGAAAACACTACAAAAGGAAGCTAACTTCTCCTCGCTATGGTTTATAGACTACTTGCCATAATCTAAAATGCAATCCAAATTAGCGTTAAGGTGTGAATTTATCCCTAATGCATAGGAGTTAGGATTTGCATTGGCTTTCTTTACTAGTTTAAATTTCAAAATTAATCAAATTCTGTTGTAAATAACACCATTGTGAATTGCTGTAGTTCTACAAGGGGTCAAACAGTTCAGCTGTGTTTAATACAGCAGATGTTGTGATTACAGTGCTGTACTGCTCTGTAATGAATGAACGTGCAGTACAGTCACATATTATGATGTAATGCTGAAGATACTAAGTTAATGCTACAGAGTCTGAAGTTTTTAGTAATACAAATAAGTAATAGACATAATTAAGTTGTGCATTTAACAGTATTGCTTGACCTATTTGATTTTATTTATTTAAGAGTATTTGAAAGTAGAGTTATATAACTTCACAATAAATCATTCCTTTTTAAAACTCAACCAACTCCTACCTTTTCAAGTCATGCTAAATTCAGTTCTCTCACTCATAAAGAATGTTTTATTTCTTCAAAGCTTTCTTTTGGGCCAGTCATTTGGTGAAAGCCAATGTAAAAGCTTGAATAGCAATAAAATTACAGCATGCGTAAAATGTTAGAAAATCCTGGCTTGGATTCACTTCTATAGTTTTTTACTCTTTACCTCTACTTCCATAAGAATGGAAAAACTATCTGGATAATACTATGCGATTGCACATGCTGAAATATATCTTATGTCATGGGCAGGATAGAAAGCAGTAGGTGCATGCAGCAGCTAGTCCTTGCCTTTAAGTGGATGTCCAGAAAGTTTTGTGAATTATCCACAGTAATGGTAAATCCAATAGGACAAGGCTGCAGGAGAGTGAAATCCAGCAGCTTGACTAATGAAGACAATATCTTACTGTCATCTTCATATATTCCCTTAGGTATCAGCTTGAAACTCCAACTTTGACATAACAATGACTATTCCTTTTTCATTTGCCTAAGCAGTGCTAGTGCTGCCACAAACATGTTTGTAAATCTGTTTGAAAATTGGCAAGAGAAATTCCAGTTAAGTGTGGTTTTGTGACTGCTTTGGTAGATTTCCTTAAGTTTTATTATTGGTTTTATCTGAAATTATAGCCTATCATAGAGCTATTATGTGAATATTCTCTGTGATAAATAACTATATTTATATAGTAGGAGGCTATTTCATTTGTTACCAGAAGGGTAATTTGTTTGCTACAGAAGTTGTGAATATTTTTGTCTACAATCCACTGGAGGAGAAAAAAACAAAAAACAACCCAAAACACCAAACCAGACATCTGACTACAAAGGCATAGCTGAGCATTTGGTTGACAAGATGAAGTTAAAAAGAAAATCAATTTAAGATTACAAATTCCCATTAAATGTATAAAATAGATGCACATGCAAAAAGAGCACAAATTGCCATGGTTCACTTGTCAATTCTAAAGCTGTCTGAGGCTTTTTTCATATTTTTCCAGCCTGACAAATCTAAGACAATGCATGAAACAAGATCAACAGAGTCATGTCAAATTATCAAATCAGAGAGTACTTACAGTTTATGCCATGAATGATTTTACTTAACAAACCCCAGCAACTGTAACAAATAAAACATTAGAAATATGGACTGCTGAGACTTGATACATTTGGAGAGATGAGCTCATTGAGAAGAATCTGCTCTATGATATATTTCACTGTGAGACATCAGTTATGCTTTTAGACTTCCTTTGTGTTGAGGAAAATCAAGGCATTGTTTTAGCCATACCTACTACAGGAGCCTTTTTTTTCCTATTAAATGAATATATCACCTGTGTGATCTCAGAAAATAGTGAAAACAATCTACCTTATGAACCAAAATGAGAAACATTGATTTTTCAGGTGTCATAGTAACAAAGACTGCTCAGGAAGAAGCCAGCATAACAAGTACAAAATCAATTTTGAAATCTAATTCTGTATTGCAAAGAATTTCACAGTGAATTCTGTAATCTGATCATCTTACTGATGTAGAAAAATATAATACAAACTTTTAAATCAGTAATTAATTTGCACTGAATAACTTTTATCTATTAAACAAATGTTTCAAGTAAAATTTAACTTCCACTTCATTTCTGGTTTTTCCTTTTAACTAACTAATCTCAAGTGTAGATGCAATCTCAAAAGCAAAGACAGATATAGTCCTGCACTGAAACACTTATAAACCGAAGATGACAAAGAAGTTCAAGTATTAATTGATGAAAAGGCACAAGAAACATGGGAAATATATAACTATTTATTCTATCCTCTAATGACTTGGTATTTCATTGGTTTAATTTTTAAGGGAACACAACCTAGAAAGAAATAGTGAGAGTGTATAGGCTCTTTCTTGAACCTTTGCACCTGAATTAAATAATTTCTTATATATCTGCCATCTTGTATATGCAGAAACAGTATCCAGCATTGAGGATATTAGCAAGTAAAGCCTATTTGAACCACAGAAACTTGTTACTTCCGCACCTGTTCTCCATGGATTTATGGAACTGTTTTGAATGTAACCCTAAAAATAACAGCCCTACACCTCTTTTTTTAAAAAAAAAAAAGTTTACCCTCTTGCCTTTGTTTTCCATTCTCCTACACTAAACCTAACACTTGTCTCAAATTTATTATCACTGACAAGTTGTTTTGGGTTTTTTTACTTGTTCTGTTCTAGTCTGGACTGTAGAAAGGAATAGGCAAGTGAGTGAAGTGTGATGCTACTATGAAAACTCTTTTTGCCTTCAATCCCAGATACTCTCACTGACCCTCAACTGGCTCATCATCATATTCAGCAGAAGTCAATTATAACTGTCAGTAAACAGAAACTTACTGCATTTGTACAATAAGTAATGGCATATTCTTGGGTTTAATACAGTGTGTTAGAACAGTTGAAGCTGTGTGAAATTGTTTCCTTGGTTGTTTGGTCCCCTTCAACATCTTACGGTGTTTTAATTAAATGATCAGTGAGAGAATGTGCTCCTGAGTCCTGACAATTCAGGACATTTCAAGCATGACTCACTCTTCAGCATCAAGTTTTGATTATTGTCACAGCTGCTTAGTTCATCAGTGCCCTCAGTGCCTTTGCAATCATCCCTTTCCAAGCTTGGGGGTAGACTCAGACTTCCATAAGAGGCCCTGGGCTGTAATCCCCTGGTACTACCCAGAATTATCTCAGTAAATTTAACTTCACTTCCTACAATGCAGTTCTGTTTTATCCCAAAGCAATGACAAGAATGCTTGTTTGTAATCAACAGAATTAATTAAAGCCTAGTCAAATTTATTTAGAATTTTAAATAATTGAGACAAAGTACAAACCTTACATATGTATTTAGATTACTTGAGGCTTACTCTCCCCTGTGTTTGGTTCACTAAGGTAAAGACAATAAAAAATAACATAGTCTTTATCCTTCACATGTTGTTAAAATGTACCTTAGAAAGGTAGATATTTTATCTTATGAAGACGTGCAATATTGAAGGTAAAATGTTGTAGCAAAGTATCCTTGAGATATTTAGTACAGCTCCATGTCATCACAACTAATTTCTATCTAGAGTATAAATCCTGTGGTTCACAGAATGTCCCAGACTCAAACGAAGTGAAACATGCTGCTGAAATTGATAAATTATCAAAAGAGATATAAAAAAAAAGAAAGGTAGGGGTTGGAGGTAGAGTCCAACTTTTAGCATCAGGGGAGATGTGCATGTAAGATGGCTATACATGTACCTGACAGAGTATCTCATGTCTTTTTGGGGTCATGTGAAATTCAACAGGCTATTGGGATACAACTATAGAAACCAGTTTAGACAAATGATCTCCTGAGGTTTTTTCACTCTAGCTGCTTGTCAGGTATAGCATACAGTCTTACATTGCGTGACCTTCAAATAAACATGCAGCCATCTATCCCTTAGAGAGTCCAGTTTTGACACATACCCATGTTGCCCTCCCAAAAGATGGCATTTGCCTACAAGGCATTCAATGAAGAGCACAGAACCAAACGGCTGTTTCAAAGCTTTCCATAGAGAAATTTTTATAACCTTGCCTGCTTGCTTTCTTAAAAATTTAAGTGGTTTGCTCATCAAGTAAATTCATCTGGTTTGCACAGCGTTCCTTTTGAACTGAGTTTGCATTTCCCTGGGGGAAAAAAAAAGTTAACTGTAAGAAAAGGATCTGCAATCTCAGCACTTCAATAACTCCTGATTAACCTCAAAATCATTCACCCCTGCTCTTTTAAAAACACAAAATCTAAAATTGAGGTTCTTTTCCTTTGATGAGAAGAGATTTTATCATTATAAGCCACTGAATATCATCTGATAACCCTTTTTGTTGCCTTGACAAAGACCTAACTCTAAATTGTGACAAATGAGGTAGGATGGTTCTTGTAACTATAGCTGGGGATCTTCTTGCCCTTATACAATCAGTCTTAGAAAGGAAAGACTACCTTCTGATAATTCCAGATTTGGACATTGAGGCCATATGAGTAAAGCTGATACTCTGTGTAATCTGTGTTCCCTTAAAGTTAATACTAACATTTTGACTGTTGTCTATATATGCTTCCAAAATTTGAACCCTCCAAATTAACAATGATAAATTTGACATGAAATTTAAGGCAACATAAATTTTCATGCACTGACCACCAAAATGGCTGAGTTTGCTTTAGCTTTGGGAATGGTAATGAGTCCTAATTTATCATTGGTGCTTAAGCAGAACCATAGTTGTAGTCACTGAAGCATTCTGCTTAATTGCCAAAGGCATATGGTAAATATGACTAAAACTATTTTGCTTCAGTTCTAATGAGTTCAGAAAATCAGGAACAACTGTTGATAAAATAGTGAATACAAATACTTAATAATGAGCAAGGATATGATTTCATTTCAATTACTGCAATAAAGAACATGCCTTTCAAAAGATGCAAATGTCAAGCGATCAGCATGCCATGTGCTGAATGAAACAATGCTGCTGAGCATCCTAGAAAAGCTTTTGTGTAAACTGCTAATCTATTTGGAATTTACTTCCTTCGGGATAAAAAGGAGTTATTGCCATGCTGATACAGGCAATGTCTCTGTAAGCAGTCCTAATGCTGCAGTTGATATTTGTAAAAACAGATCATCATTTCTATTTTTATTTCCAATTTGCTCACTCCTGGTTCAATACTGAAAGGCAAAGCAGTATCATTGTACGATTCTTTACATTTTCATAGTTTTGCAAGTAAATTAAGCCCTCTAACAATTCCCTATGAGTAACAAGTAAATGTTTCTGTCCCTCCAGATGCTTAGGAAAGATGTAAGATATGTAGAGCAATTTGCTGAAGGCCGTGCAATGAGTCAGTGTTATATCCAATATTACAGATTAAGATCATTGCTTTGAGGAACTGCAGAGTGTTGCTTAGATCCAGGGATCAATACATGCTGAACTGTGGCTATTTTTAGTGGTCGGTTCACTTTTCCTTCATTTTCTGCCTCCTTGCTGTGTGTACCATCTTCTATGTACTATTAGACCAGTAGTACATTCACATGTGGCCTCAGAAGCTATTTTCTGTTTTAGTACAAGTTGTAAAGAATGACACTGAATAGTTTTCTTGTTTTAATCTGCAAAACCTTGTCCCTGTGATGTAGTGTATATTGTTTACCTTTGTCTTTCATGAAGTCTTTGAAATATGGTTTTGTAATGATATGATTTATTAGCCAACAACCTCATTATTAACAAATTTTATGTTGTAGTATTAAAAAAGAACAAATAGCTGCTTCTAGAAAACACTTAACGTGCAATATGCTAGGAAATTAATGACATGGTAAATAATTTAAGCATTGAGTAAGGGAATACTTAAGAATGCATCCCAATCATTACAAATGTTTATTAACAGGGGTTTTTTTTCTTGATTATCTTTCCTTGTTGATGAAAATAAGCTGATTCTTGATTTTCCATTTGCTGAACATTAAGAAATTACTTTCCTCTTTGAGTGTTAATTTCCTTTTTTCCTGTATTTCAATTCTATATTGTATAGACATCCAATAATCTTACATAAATAAAACTCTAAAGATATCTTCCCCAAAATAAACTATAATATTTTGGTAATGAAACAAAGATTCTAATTTTGTATCAAACTAAATTATTCTGGGACAAGGAGAGAAACCAAAACATCCAATGCAAAATGGAAATATTGAAGTACTTTCAATTTACCGAGTCTTGTTCTAGAAATCTAAGATTATGTATTTAAAAAGAAAAAAATACAAAGGAAAATAATGTTATTATAGCAGCTCAACAAACCAGACCATTTACATTACCACTGTCTTGAATATAGACTAGCAAATAACCAGCAGAATACTGCCATAGTCTTGTTTAGCTTTTTGAGAATACAAATTTAACACAATTTATCTTCTAATACAGGTTTGTATACTATGAATACCATAATTCTTTTTTTTTATTTTATAGTACTTCAGCAATTCAGGCAAGACCTTGAAATTAATAGCAGTAGAAATGAGAATAAATGCAATATGCTGCCTTACACAAAGCCTCTGGAAACCATTTCACACAAATAGTTTGCAGATGCAGCTTAGAGAGGATTTGATTCTGCTTAAGGTGGAAACCAAGCTGGACATTCTCTGTCCTACACAAACTATTATAAAACATTTGTTTAGTCACTGCAGAAGTTACTGTATTAGTGTGTGTGTGGCACACTTTCTTGATGACATAAGGAAGACTTGATGTCATGAGTCTTCACTTTTCTAGGCAGCAGAATAAAATGCAATGAGTCTGATACTCCACTCAGCAAGCATCCTCCTCCAGCAAATGGGAACAGAAGTCTATAAGTACATCTGCATCACATATAAACTGGATTATCCTTCACTTACTTAAAATTAGTAACTGCTGAACACATCTGAGTCATGATTTTAACAGCCTGAAGAGTGTTCAATTTTTGGACTAAGCATTGTAACTGACCTTAAGTATGTGTGTGCCCTCAGATTTAAACTAGATGTTTCTTTTAAGTATGTCTCCTCCTTGTCTTTTATTCTTCTATTAGATGGATGAATCGTTTGGGTCTCGCAGCAATTGGTTACACACCTGATGACAAGGACATACACCCAGATGAAGGTAATGCTTCAGAGAGTATAATTAGGAGAATACAGCAAAGACTACATATCTGTTCATTATTTGAACAAAGCTGAAGGTGTCATAATTGACTATTAACATACATGCCATATCTTTTAAAATACCCATTCTCATAAGAATCTCTATCCTTGAGGCACTATATTTATTGGTGGCATCACCAAAGAAAATCAAATCCTAAGTCATAATTTTAAAAACATTTAAAACAAGTGATATAGGGTTAGGAGTGATGTCCCAGATCCCAAACACAGGTCAGTATGTGCTTTAGAACTGTTTTTGCATCTCCTGAGCTCAGGTGACAGTTTTTCACCATTACACATGGTGGAACCTGTAATGTTAACATAGTTAAAGCTGTGAGGCTCAGCTTTACTTTGGCATCTAGAATTAAGTTTCTCTTTGAAAGTCTGTGACCAGAAGCTGGTTTTTTATGCAGAGTGGCAATGAAGTACCTAAGCTGCTTTCTGTAATTCTCTCCTAAAACATTTGAAGGTTCTTCTATGCACCTGTCCATCTTTGGTGCCAGGCCTTTTCACAGGTCTGTTCCTTAGTGACTGCCAAGCCACATAAGAGACTGTGAAATGTTTACCTTGGCATACTAATGAGATTTTTTTAAATGTGGGACCAGCTTTCTTGTGGGAAAGCACATGAGTGAAACCCAGAACGCTTTGTTAGCAGATTACTGGAGTGAAAGTGACCAGGATGACATCGATGGCTCTTTAACCCTGAAGCAGGAAGGCTCCTCAACACTGTGTGACACCTATCATCGAACGCCCTCAGTGAGTTATAAATGTTGCATTTGACAGTGGGTCACCAAAACTTATCTGTGTGCCTTGATTTGTGTTTTCCTGGTTTTGAAATATTTAATTACCATAAAGGCAGGAAAAAAAAGATGGATCTCATTGCAAGAGTGAGCTGAGACCTGAGTGTTTGCGTAACAAGTTAATTACAAAGGAAAGAGAAGTAAATATCTCCTTACACAGATATGCCACCAGACCATAAATATTACACCCTTTGTAGGATTTGGGAGGCTACACCTGATAATGCAAACAGAATATTCAAATGTTGACTTTACTGTAGAATATGAAAAGAATGTGGTAGATGGGATTGCTCATCTAAACTGGGACTGCTTTTCCAGGATGACTATTGGATGGATACCGATGTTGGAGATGGATAGATCACATTCATGCAGTAAAACAGTACAAACACTTTTTGTAAGAACATATCATTAGAGGCAGGGTTTTTTAATGATATGATACATCGTGTGCAATACCATAGTAGTGACAGTATTTTCTGTTAGTGTGGTAAGATGTTAAGTAGTTGATAAAACTACTTCTACTATATTGTGTACAGACCGGTTTTGGTGACTGAGGAAAAAAAAAAACCCACCATATTTTGCATATGACAAGGATTTCATAAGAAATAACATTTCTATGGTACAGAACATAGACAGGCTGTGATAACTACTCTGTGTTTCTAAGCGCAGACAGGACTGTTCTCTATTTTTCTTTCAGATTTTTCTTCAGCGTGAATGACACGATCCTCATACAGCCAGAACCAAAGAAAGAGTGACTGAGACAACAGCATCACATGGGTGAAGTTCAGACTGATTTTCACCCATGTGATGCTGTTTTATCAACTGGGATACAGGTTAAGCCCCTCCCTTTCTGTTTTTCCACTTTTTTGCCTTTCTCTTTGTTTTTGAATTACAAATATACACAGACCCAGCAGAATTAATTAAAATAACTTGAGAAGTTCATCAGTCCCTCAAAACTCAAAAATCTTCCTGGGTGCTGAAGTTGGTTTGGTTGGTTTTTTTTTTTCCCTTTTGGCTGGATACTTTCTCTTAAAAAAGAAAGGAAATCCTGTTGGTTTTTTTTTGGGGGACTTTCATGTCTTCACAGCACACTGCTGCACTGAATGCAGACTGGTCAGGTCTTCAGGAAACCTGTACCAGTATTATACTGTCCTTTTCAGCAGGAGTTGCTCATGGGCAGAGAATGTGCAAAACAAGAATAGGGAGTGGTTGAAACATAACATAAAAGTTCTCACTTTACAGAGGTTCATGTTATGACATATCAAAATACACACATCAGTCCATTTTATTAGTGTATATCATATAATGTTCTATGTTGTAGCCACTTTCTCGAGCCTGTTCAAAATGTCATCTCATAGTCTGATGCTTTTGTGTCTTTTCAGGTGAATTCTTCAAGTCCATTCCCTGAAGCTCAACACGGTCGACACTTTTCAAGTGAATCAACATATTCTCATTCTTCTGCTGAGGACTCTCGACAAGATGTAGCAGGAAGCACACACTCCTCGGCATGCAGACTTCCCTACCGAGAAAGACGCTCATGGCAGGATCTGATAGAGACTCCATTAACCAGTTCAGGGCTCCATTTCCTTCAGACTGTCCCTCTTGACACGGAGTACGCCAGTGGCCGTCCCGGAATGTCACCCGACAGACGAAGACAAGCAACCCTACCGGTACAGAGACGACACAATTATGAACAGGATGGGCCTTTCCCTTTGGTGGAATGCCAAAGGGGACACAGCCCTCACAGCAGGCCACAGAAGCAACGTAGTCAAAGCCTTCCCCGAAACAGAGATGTCAGGGCTAAGGGACGTGTAAAGTCCATAGAAGGAACAGATGACAAGCTAGATGAGAAAGTTCCTGTTAGAAGGCATAACAGTTTCTGTGCAGAAGGTAAGCTTTCAGAGATGTTCTGACTCTCCTTACTGCCACTAAAAGCAAGGTTTTTGTGGTTGAACTCCTATATGTTGGCAAACACATCAGTAACTACACAGGAGTGTGTACATGAAATGCTTGGATGTAGTGCTAAGAATACAGCTTTGGAGCTGATCAAAATGTTCCTGCCTCACAGAAACAAAACTGTGTTACAGGATTTACTTTATACAGGAATTCCCAGTATTGCTTCCTGATTTTAGAGACTTCATCTGAATGGTTAGACTTCTTGTTAGGCTTTTTTATCTATTTTATTTCAGAAAACATAAAAGACATTGGAGAAAATACAGATGGTCTGCAAGAGCTATACAAATCTCTGGAACAAGCTAGTTTGTCAGCTTTTGGAGAGCAGCGTCCTTCCACCAAGCAGGAGTTCCGCAAGTCTTTTGTAAAGCGATGTAATGATCCAGTTATCAATGAAAAGCTTCACCACATCAGAGTTCTCAAGAGCACTTTAAAAGTAAGGCTTTATCGTTAATTTTGTGTATAAGCAATGCAAAATAGTAAAACTATGGTCTCTTAATATTTTCCATGAATAAGGCTTTACTTGTAGCTTTAGAATTAAGTTCAAAATAAAATAAAAATACTCAAAAGTGAACATGTTCCAGCTTAAGGAAAAGGAATTCTTATTTGCCACTCTTTACAGTCACATTGTATAAAGTGCCAAAGACTGAGCTGTCAAATAGTTGAAGCTGTAATAGTTCCTGATATATAGGTAAAAGACTCCAGTGCCCATAGCAGTTTCCCTAGCACTTTCCACTAAAATGAAAGAAGAAATAAAGTGCCGAAATACAAAGCAGGACATAAATTTCATTTTCACATGTACTGTGTCTTTCTGGAATTTGATAGGCGAAGGAAGGGGACCTCACAGTTATCAACAGCCTTCTGGATGATCCCAATTTAACATCAAAGAAGTTTGAAGATTGGAAACTAAAGAACTATGAGTTTTTCCTGGACATTTGTGAGTACAGTGCTGCTGTGAAATCTCAAAACGGAGCCTCTGAACACAGCACCTCAGCGCCAATGCTGACACACACACACTCGTTTATTGAAACCCACGTGTGACAGGACTCATATCCTGAGTAATTGCTGGGTACCACAAAAATCAAATAAGACAAACACTGTAATATTTATTGATAATGTACTCAGCAGTACTGTAAATAAGTTGGGTAAGAGAATAGTGCCACAGGATGCCTACTACATTGCATGATAAGACAGTAATATTCTTTATGCATTTTTTTTGTTTGCTATTATCAACTGATGTCCGTATCAATCTCTGCATTAGAAAGAAGCAGTGCAGAAGTGTAACTGACAGTAAATACCAGT
The DNA here is from genome assembly GCA_013401255.1 of Urocolius indicus. Lineage (NCBI taxonomy): Eukaryota > Metazoa > Chordata > Aves > Coliiformes > Coliidae > Urocolius > Urocolius indicus. Next base: position 847,504 of record WBNH01004494.1, read on the forward strand.
ATCTTTAAAGTACTGTACTCAAACTAAGCTTATAGTATGAGCTCCTGCCGTCATTTTATATATTTAGATACAGATAAAGACATATCTATGTATATAAAATGTAAGAAGGTCATTGACATTTATTTTTAAATGCCCTAAAGTTCATGCTGTCACACATTCTTTTCTTGAGAAAAATACAAAATGAAAACATAAAACATTGGCCACTCTTAGAGATGGATATTTATTTTTGCAACATTTCCAGGTAGTGACCATCTTTGCAAATAAAAGGACAGTTATTAAAATGTAAACTCAATCCCTATAGTGTGCCTTAAAATGTACACTGTACATCTAGCAAATAGATCCCAACCTGGCCCTATGGGCATACTGTACATGCCATTTAGATACTGTGTTGTAACATATTGTGCCTGCCTTTCAGAATGAGCATGAGCAAGCAGGTATGGCACAGAGGTAAAGATACGAGTAGAACAATGGTGGTTGTTCACTAATGCTGCAACTTAAACTGCTTTTAATATGATTTCAAGTACTTCATGGTGAGAGAAAAATATCTGCGCTGGATATGGTACACACTGCAGGTTTTCATAGTTTCTTCACTGTGAATTTAAGTGACACGTGACTGTGAGTCACAAAATTCAAGAAGTGTGCTTCAAGAATGACGAGTAAGTTTTTAAAAATCCTGAACTAATCAACAAAATTCTGTAATAGACTGACATCTAGAGCTGAGTAAAGTATTAAAAATCACATAGTGTCTGGCAATAATTTTTAACTGTTAGTAGTACGTCAGCAGGGCTGACATTATTCAACTGGTCATTTGAAAGCTGATCTGTATGGATTGGTTTGGGAAGACACACACGTCCTATAGTGTATTTGAGTTCTTTGCCTGAAGGAGAATGATTTCTAAGAATCAGATTTCGGAGAAAATATGTGTATTCTTGGAAAAGAAAGAAAGAAAAGAAAGAAAAGAAAGAAAAGAAAGAAAGAAAGAAAGAAAGAAAGAAAGAAAGAAAGAAAGAAAGAAAGAAAGAAAGAAAGAAAGAAAACCACAAAGATTGCTCTGAATGCTACTGAACATAGATTTTAAACACCCATTCACAATTTTGACTATGCTTGCTAGGATATTTCTACAAAGCAGAACAAAGGGGATGTGAATACAGCTGACAATTGAAACACAGATACTCACTGATAATTTTTTCATGTGATAAACCTAGTTGTCTCTCATCATGAACTGTAACATCCAAAGAGTTCAATGTAATATTCAGAAAAAAAAACCCTCATTATCTAAATGAGGTTCTAGTATCCAGGAAGAGATTTAATTATTCCCAAAGCCGGACCTGAGTGAAAGTGTCCTGTTTGTTCAGTTCAGTCTCCGCAAAGCAGTTTTGGCAGCCTGACCTTGGCTGGCCACCAGATGCCCACCAAATGCCCTCACTCCCTCAATGGGACAGACAGAGAAAATATCATGGATTGAGAAAAAGACAGGCAGATTACCTACCAATGACTGGCATGGGCAAAACAGACTTGACTTGGGGAAAATTAATTTATTGCCAATTAAAAATACAGTTACATGGTGAGAAACACAGACAAAACTAAAAATACCTTTCTTCCTCCTTCCCAGGCTCAATTTCATTCCTTCATTCTCAGCTTTTCTACCTCCTTCCCCCTTCAGTGGTGCAAAGAGATGAGGAATGGGGGTTGCAGTCAGATCATAACACTTCATCTTGTGCTGCTCATTCCTCACACTATTCCCCTGCTCCAGCCTAGGGACTCTCCCTTAGGCTGCAGTTCTTCAAGAACTCTTCCAGCTTGTATCTTTTCCATGGGATACAGTCCTCCAGGAATACACTGCTTCAGCCTGGGACCCCCATGGGCTGCAGTTTGCATAAAAAAATATCTCCTGCCTGGGCTTCAGGAAAAAAAAAAGTTCTTTTTCTCCCTGAACGTTTCCCTCATTACAGCTGAGGTTCAGAAAAGCTTTTTCAGGCAGGCTACTGTGGGGACACCTCCCAATCTCCTCTTATGCCACAGGAAATCATGCTGTGTGGCTGAGGCTCTCTAGGAATTGGTGCTCATGCATCTGAGAATCAAACCTGAGCCCTACGATGAATGGAAAATACATTGTTATTTACACAGAACATAAGAAGTTGTATTTTCTCAGTTGATTTTAAAAATTATTTTCTTTACCCCCATTACACATAAGCATAATGCTGTACTTCTGATCAGTTCCACTCACCAACATGTAGGCAGGTGATATAACTTGATACAACGAGTAGATGAAGCAGCATATTTTTAAAGCTTAGTTTCTGCATTTTACAGTTTATAGCACACTTCCACATTCAGAAGGAGGATTACAAATACTATCATTTAAGCTTTTATCCATTTTTGAGATAATTGATATACTACTGGGACCTACTCAATAAAAGTAAAGAATTCTGACATATTGTGTCATCAGCTTCAGGACAAGACCCATACTCACTGTTAATTCAGGCCAGATAGTTTATTTTTATCAGATAAATACAAGTGTTTAAAGCGACAATTAGAGAGTTTGCTGTATGCATTGATGCCACTGCATGAGCAGAAATTGAAAGAAAGCAATGTTATCAACCTGACAAAATACATGGACAAACTGTTGTTTGTCCAGCTAGGCCCTCTAGCTTCTGTCCTCACGTTTCTAGAACATTGTTCATTCTCAGGCACTGGTGAGGGTACCGATACAGATCCTTTTACGAACTGTAAATGCATCTGTCTGAATGCTGCAGATTAAATAAGGATGCCACATTATACAGATTAACTCAATTGCATTTTTTTCACTAGCAATCACAAAACAAATATGTCTTAACAAATCGTGTTCACTGGCCGAAATACCAGTAAGACCCTGTTACCAGTTAAGACTTCTGTTTTGCTGAGAAACAAGGATTTCAGCTTAAAAATCTGAAAAGCAGACAGGTTAGGATATAAGAGAAATGCACTAGTATTAATAAACTTTTTACATTTGACACATACTGTATTACAAAGAAAAATATCCTTGTAAGACCATTAATTGCTGGGCCATAGGTGACTTCTGTCTAGTTTACTACAGTAGTTAATACAACTTGTATAGAGAGCCTTTTTTAGATAATGCTTACCTGTATGAAAATGTATGACACCCTTGTACTATGGCTTGCACTTTACTTGCATTAAACTGTGAAGTAGGCTGTAGTAATGTATTTGTATGTTCAGGGGTTGAAATACCAAAGCACTGGAGTACTGATGGTGTTCAACCTGTACTGTTAATCAAATCCAAACATGCCGACAACATGTAGTTTGAAAACCCCACTGACTTAAAATCTTTAGCAAATAACGCTGTGGGGTCTCCATGGTCTTTGCTTCTTTGTAAATATAAACATTCTTACTGTTTCTGTAGCAATAGGAGGTTATAAACCAAACTTTCACTAGGACTGTTTTCAATAACAAAAAAAAATCTATAGCGCCTTGTATAAAAATCATGGAGACTCCATGACCTGTGGGCATTTTTTGTTTACAAGCAGTATGTATATATGTATTAGAGGCAGAACTGTTATTTATCACAAAGTTTTGGTGTGGTGGATTATTTCTAAAATAAATATATGTTTTCTTTCATTATGAAAAATAAGTATTTTAGAGCCATCTTGAGAAGCTTGAAGCGTCAAAGCTTCAAAGACCAGTAATCTTCCACGTTTCAGCCCTGTTTTTCTGATCGGCTGTGAGATGAACTGAAAGGAAAGGGCAAACTGCCTGCCTGTGTCAGGGAAAAAGTCGGAGTTATATCACAATTCACGAGCATTCTGCAACTTTTCTATAATCCCCACCTTGCTGAAGCACTTTGAGTGGGCACATGCTCCACTGATACCACAGTAAAGTCCCTCAGCTCATCAATGCTACAGACAGAGGAAATCGATTTCTCTAGACCCATACAGGTAAAACTAGGTTTCAACCCCTGGATAATACAGTATTTCTTCAGTTTCACAACAGTATTTTTAATTTTATACTTGTCTATGTTGAGAGATGATCCAATAGTTTATATAGGCAATGAACGTTAGGTTTATTTTTTTCCCTCTTTTCAGATGAGTTCTGTGTGAATTACTGTAACCGGCTGCGTTTTTTCTATCACAGATTAACTTGTTAACTTTTTGTGTGTCTACAATGAAAATTTATGAATGGAAAACTTCACTGTGTGTTGCTCACTGGGCATATACCTCATGGTACATTGCACAGACGTGTAAGTTGTAAGTTGCACTGCAACATTAAAAAAGGAACATATTGCTCTTTTTTCAAAGATATTAACTTATTTAAGAGATATAGTCTGTACATTATTAAAAAGAACATTTATTCTTCCTAAATTCAAACAAAGCTTTTGGTTTGGGGGGGAGGGGAGGGGAAGTTGTAAACTTCAGTTGTAAATTTGGACTTCAATAAACAAATTATCTGCACTTAAATTTTGTGCGTGCGTGTGTGTGTTCTCTAATATGTCTAATTAAGAAGAGCAAGGAGAGAGCCACATGTCAGTCCTGGGTTTGGACAGACGCAGAGCTTGCAACCCCACGACCTCTCCTTTGCATTGACCAACCCTCCCGTGCCACTGGGACAGCTCGAGCTCTGGCTGCTCAACACAAAAGAGTCTTCAAGAAATGGTTCTGGCCGTTTACTTGTCAAAGCCAAGTGCAGTTTGTGGTGGTTTCCCTCTTTATTGTGTATTTTTACATAGTGACATCTGGGATTTGTGTTTTTCTCCTCGAGTTAGAATTAGTTGTGTCCCAGAGCGGATGCTGTTTGGGGAGAACGTCTTCTAAGAGCCGAAAGGGGGGGGGAGGAAAGAGCAGATGTCAGTTCCTGAGAGGATGGAGGGCTCTGTTACTGTAGGGGGGGGGGTGTAGGTGACCCCGTACAGGCAGCCCGCGCATCACACCCGCCGTGCGCCGCCAGGGCCCCGCCCCGCAGCCCCGCCCCGCGCCCAGCCTCGGCCCTTCCCGCTCGCCGTAGCGCCCGCGCGGCGCCGTCGCCAACATGGCGGCCAAGGTGAGAGTGCCGCCTTGCGTGAGGGGCGGCGGGGCGGCGCCGGCCTCGGGGGCAGCCGCGGGCGCTCCGCGGGGTGTCTCGCGGCTCTGCTGCCCTCAGGGGCTCCCCCCAGCTGCGTTCCCCGCCGCCCCGGGCCGGCCCTGCTCGCAGACAGCGCGCGGAACGGGCCGGTGACGCGAGGCCAGCCCGGCGGCTGCTGCGGTCGGGGCGTCGCGGAGCTCGGGAGGAGCCCTGAGAGTGCGCGGGACAGGCGGGATCGCTCGCTGGGCACCCCCCGTCCCCCCTTCCCCCGCAGCCCTTCCCCGCCGCTCAGCGCCTGTCGCCCGCACAGCTTCGCCCTCCGGTGCGGGGCGAGCGGGAGACCGCGGTTCTCGGGGTGGGCACGTGCCTTCAGGCTGTGACCCAGGGTTCAGATGAAGGAGTGGGA
>WBNH01004494.1:852982-865062 GCA_013401255.1 Urocolius indicus
GTAGGTGACCCCGTACAGGCAGCCCGCGCATCACACCCGCCGTGCGCCGCCAGGGCCCCGCCCCGCAGCCCCGCCCCGCGCCCAGCCTCGGCCCTTCCCGCTCGCCGTAGCGCCCGCGCGGCGCCGTCGCCAACATGGCGGCCAAGGTGAGAGTGCCGCCTTGCGTGAGGGGCGGCGGGGCGGCGCCGGCCTCGGGGGCAGCCGCGGGCGCTCCGCGGGGTGTCTCGCGGCTCTGCTGCCCTCAGGGGCTCCCCCCAGCTGCGTTCCCCGCCGCCCCGGGCCGGCCCTGCTCGCAGACAGCGCGCGGAACGGGCCGGTGACGCGAGGCCAGCCCGGCGGCTGCTGCGGTCGGGGCGTCGCGGAGCTCGGGAGGAGCCCTGAGAGTGCGCGGGACAGGCGGGATCGCTCGCTGGGCACCCCCCGTCCCCCCTTCCCCCGCAGCCCTTCCCCGCCGCTCAGCGCCTGTCGCCCGCACAGCTTCGCCCTCCGGTGCGGGGCGAGCGGGAGACCGCGGTTCTCGGGGTGGGCACGTGCCTTCAGGCTGTGACCCAGGGTTCAGATGAAGGAGTGGGAAAGGAAGAGGTCTCCGTATTGCTTTCTCCGTTGCGGAACTTGAAGTAGAATGAGCCCGTTCCAAGAGCTCGGTTGAATTGTACAGCTGGGAATAAAAGAAGGATTTCCCTTTTAGTTGTTGTGCGTATGCTTTGGAGCTTCTGAAACGCTCTCCTCTCCTTACTCAAGAGATGAAGCGGCAAGATAGGAGCATCGCAGAGTGTAGCGTCATTTTTGCCATCGCTAAAACAAGGATGTTAAAAGTCACGCTCGTTACAAACTAGTTCCTTACAAACCATCAAAGTCACCGGAATCTAAAGCGAGTTTGATTAGAGAGCTTATAAGCTGTCTTTAAACTGAGGAAAACGTACCTGTAAAGACATATTTCTGATGTTTAGACAAGTTTTCTGGTTTTCACAGTCAAAATGATGAATGGGTTGATCTGACGTGAATCTCCGTATTTACTTCCCCAAAGCATTTTACATGTGTATATATCTGCAAAGAAAGAGGTGATGCAAATGAGGACAGCTATCCTTCTCTCCCACACAGAGCATCAAGGCTGCTGACTTCTAATATCTGTAATTCTGGAGATGTTTAGATCTATGTTCATATTGAATTCCTCTTTGGGAGATGTCACTTGGGCTCGTGTCTTTGGTAACTGCTGCTATTTACCCCTGTTCCCTTTGGGGACTGAATGGCTTTGGTTTGTTTGATAGGGCTTAGGTCAGGGCATTGATTCAGGTAAAAGCAGAACTGGTAGAGAGAAGTGAAACTATTGAAATTTTTAGAAAGGAGGTTAATCTGTTTCCTGAATTCATTACAGCATTGTAATGAATGTAACTAAAGAAACTACAAGGTATTACAGCATTGTGTGCTGAAGTAGGCTGAATTAGAATACGTTTTAAATAGTTTTCTTTCAAAGTGGAGACTTTTCTTTGAAGATGGGTTCTATCCCCAGCTTCCAGCTTAGTGTCCATGTCCAGCAGTTCTGGGTTGGTGTCTCCTCTCTGGCCTGTTACACGTCTTATGCAAAGGTCATTTTGGGGCGTCGCTGGTGTAAATTAAGAGAATAGTACATGCTGGTCAGCATGGTTGTGTGCAGACAGTTGGCTTTGCCAGCTGAGATATGCTGGAGTTGTGGAGTTTTGCAGCTTCGAGCTGATGTAGCTGTGTTACAGACATTTCATAACATCAGCCTGGAAGAGGAGAAGTCATGGGGTTCTGTTTCTTGAGGTAAAATTGGTTCAGTTTTGCACATTTTGTTACCATTTCAATACAGAAGAAAAGTATGAAATAAAGGGAAGCCACTAGCAGACTTGCAGGATGGTGCAATAATTATGCTCCTAAGAAGGTTTTAATGCTTCAAGGAGAGGGAAGTGGTACATTGGCTGAGAGGAGGAATATTGTGCATTAATAAAGATCATTAGTGTAAAGAAACCTTAAGTAACTCTTCAATGCCTTAGCCTCTTGTGCCAAAAAATGCAACTGAAGGGTAATTTTTAGCTTTATCATACACCTTTCAGTTCTGGCATTGTCTGTTTGCCCCTTCCTTCATAACAGTTGTCTTGTCACTGCAGTGTCCTCCTGTGTTCTCCTACAGCTTTGTGTTTCACAGCGGTTATATGATCTGAAAGCCTTGTTGTGATGATGGCACAGTTTGCTTTAGAAGTGATGATGTTTTGCTGTCTTGAACAGTTGAACCAGCTTGTGATTCACGTCTGATGTCAGCATGCTTAATGCCAGCTCTGATTGGAATCTCAAGGCAATCATTTAAAAATTATTCACATTAAGCTGTATTTGATTTTAAGCTTTGTGTAATATATGTTGGTTTTTTTTTTTTCCAATGTAATGTTCTGAAGAGACATCAAACTCTCAGGACCAAACCTGTGCTTCGGTAATGTACTTTGTAATGTGGCTAAGTGGAAAGGTTTAAGTGGGTGGTTCTTCATCCCAATAATTGCAAAGTATTTGGATTTATTATCAACACACAGTTGGCCCAAACAGACTGTAGCTGAAACGTCCTCTGAATTGGAAAGGAGATGTGGGACACTTTGCCTGATGCCGTGGTGAATTCCTGTAAATAAAATTGAGATGTGTTTTGCTGAAACAAGAGAGTCGCTCATGGACTTGGAGTAATTGCAAACATGCAGTTCTTCCTGTTGTTTTAGTGACTTAGCTGTTGTTGTCCATCATCTTTAGCTGTTTCTTTACCATTGTAATTTGAGAAAAATCTTTCTATAGGCAAAAGAAGTTTCTAAAAGTCATAGTATTTTAAAATGGTTTTAAAAGTGATTTGTTTAATCCCCTATTTGATCAAGCACAATGCAATAGTACAATCCAGATTTTACTGGTGTGAATTTTTTACTTCTGCATTAAGACCCCCTTTTTAATCTTTCTGTCCCAGGTGGCAAAGCTGGCTGCTGTGTCTTCTAGTCTGCCATTTGCATGTTTTGTTGTGCATGCAGCAACAGAAAAGGAATCAAAAGGTCAGCTGGTGAAGCCAAATCAGGTAAAGAATTTTACTGTTTGTCAGTCTTTAAAAATAACACTAGAAGAATACCATATTTTTCCATTAAATTGTATTACCCAATAAATAAAATACATAGTTAAGTAACACATGATAATAAAAACTACCTCCTACATAACTGGCCGCTGTAGCAGAAATAAAGTGTTACAACAATAAGTTGATGGTTTTTTTCTCATTTTCATTATTACATTACTTCCAGATGGAAGCCAGAAGAGTTACAGTACAATATTACTGTTAATCATCATCTTTTTCTATTGCACAATTTTTAGCAATACGTCCATGCACCTTCCAACTATTCTTGCTCATGCTTTTTCTGAATAAAAGATATTTTTATCATACTCAGTAGTTCTTCTTGGAGCCTAGACAATACTTAGTTTTCATTTCTAAAGTATTAACTTGTATCCACCTTTGTGTAAAGTAAGTTTGTAAATATAAAAGGGCATCATTTGATAGAGAAGTTTTGTTTGCTGTAATGGAAACACTAAGGATTTGCAGGCTTTGAAAACACTTTTCAGTGTAAGTACTAATGAGTATACAGAAGTCTCTCCCTGCAGTATACTTTAACTGTTTGGGTTGATTTTTTTTTTCCCCAGCTTCCAATTTACTCTCCACCACCTCTGAAATCAAAATACATTGAAGAGCAGCCTGGTCACTTACAGAAGCAATTTTCTTCAATAAGACAGATAACTGGCCGCTATATTGGATGGTGCAAGGTAAGAAATACCTGCACCCAAAGCTTCCTACAATTCCTGACAGCACTTGACTAATCACCATGTTAAAAACAGCATTCTTCGTCCCAGAGCCTTTCTTTGCAGTTTGTTGTATTACCATACACCTATAATTTCAGGTACAGAAATGAACCTTTCTCTCATTTTTTCACTACTGCGCTTATCCTATGCCAGGGAGCGTGTGCATTCTGCTTGTTTTCCAACTCAAAAGGCAGTGAGCTAAATAAGTCTCCTTCAGGCAATGCTAAACTGGTCTGGGCCAACCCACAGTATGAGATTCAGAGTTATCTCTTGGTTAACTTCTACATCAACACTTACAGTAAATTGTTGCTAGAGGAACTGGAGACTATTCAAGAATCTGAAATTCTAGGTGCAGTCCACAGAGAGAGAGAGAGCTGCTTCTGGAGGGTAGGTTAAAAGACCTGATTTAGGTACTTCAGGAATGACAAACTGTGTGCATCCAATGTAGCTGTTAAAGTGGCAGGCTGTTATTAACTAGTCATCAAAAGCACATGGAAACCCTGTTATTGAATATTCTGGGCTTAGAAGAAAATGTGATGCCTGTTGCCATTCTCTTATCTGCTGGTAAACGACAACTTCACCCTGGCTGTGGTTAGTATGGAGTTTCCTGCTTATATTTATCTCTTGCAAACAAAGTAAACCCTATTATTTGAAAAAGGCAAAAAGATCAAATTGTCTTCCTGTAATTTCTGTACATTTTTATTCCACGTGTCTGTGGGAATTTTGTCAGTGCCTGCATAGCTGCAATAATGGAGTTACCAATATATGTGACACTTCTCCATCCTTAATCGTGGAGTGTGCCCAAGCTGCCTAGGAGAGACCTCTGGTGGTACAAGTCCTGTATTGCTGCAATCTGGTGACTTCAGTGACATCACTCAAAAATTCTTTTGCATTAATCTCCTAAAGAATGTGTATTTACTCAATCTGCTCAGCAATCTGAGGACAATGATACTAATAATAGCCTAGGAGATGAGGTTTTTTTTCTGGATGAAACCTTGTAATTAAAGAAATTGACCAATTTTAGGTGAATGATGCAAACCAGTTGAGTACAGGTCTTAGACCAAATCAGCATTGCTTGTTTTTAGCAAAATTGAGCATCATTTCTCCAAACAAAAAGGCAAAGTCAGTTTTACTGGGCAAGTCTCTTTAGGGAAGACAAGATTGTGTTTTATAATCGAGTTTTCTTATGTTACACAGTTGGCATCCAGACATTTTGCTGCCTCACAGTTTTATTCCTGAGATGTCTATTATGAAAGTGACCTTGCTATATTAAAAGCATTTTAAAAAATCAAATATGGGTGGAAGTGTTTAAAATGTAAATACAGTCAAAAAAGGGATAGAATCTCATCGCTGATCTGATGCTTGTTTTAGGGTTACATAACACTTCTCTGTCTCATTGCATCAGCTGAACCATATGTATGAACTGAGTGGCTTTATACTGAAAACATCGACTTGTGCAAAGATTTTTAGTTTTTTTTTGTTGGTTTTTTTTGTAGAATGCTTTTGTCTTTGTTAAGAATGGAATAATGGATTCAATTCAGTTTGGAAAAGGTAGGCAAGTCACATGGTTCTGATTTGAGCATTTTCTGTTGCTTCTTGCAACTTGGAAAGATGGTTGAAATAGAAAATTCTGGTTAGAGGGAGGAGGAATGAGAGAGGATGGAAAGGGAGTGCACTGGGCTACTTTACTCAGTTTGTGGGGAAAATCCTATTATTTCATTGTGGAGCGTCATTTCTGTTCTCAATGAGAGAAGTGACAAAAAGTATTTTTCATTCCTGTGATTTTTAGCTTTTCTCTTAAAATCACATTATCACAGAGTTGTCGGTTTGGAATTTCTGTGAGCCTCTCTGCATAGTCAGCTCTACAGATTGTCCAGTCCAGTCACCTGCCTGAAGCAGGACCAAAGCAGGTTGCTTACATCACTGTCCAATCAGGCCTTGAACATCTCCAGGAATGGAAATTCACAACCTGTCTTAATGATAAAAACAACTTATTGAATCTAGCACAAGTCACAAGCAGTATTTGCTTTCAGGTTCAGTATCTGAAACTGTACAGAAGTTCTTTTCCTTTTGGAAAGATTTGGAGATTCCAAAATTCACATTGTCTCATTTAATCTATATTAATTCACAGTCAAATCAAAACTTAAACCTGGGCTTTCCTTTATTAAGGACTGTCATTGTACTAAACATAAAAGCACACCTTAGGAGAAAATTTGTTAGCTTTGCTACTGCATTTTGAAGATGATGGTTCTGTTTCTGGCTAACACAGACTGCAGAGTGTGCACCTGCAAAATGAAGCATCTTCATGCAGGAACAAAAAATCCAGCCTTGGACTGTTGTCAGTTTTGGATATTCATAATTTTTACATTTTAATTTCTTAAGTAGGAAATAAAATAAAAGGATTAATAATGACTTGCTACACTGCTTTTTTTTTTCTTTTTCTTTTTTTTTTTTAATTCCGAGATGCTTATGTTTACCTGAGGAATCCACCGCCAGAATTTCTTCCCAAAGCTGGTGTAATTACAATATCAGGCTTAGCTGGCATTGTGCTGGCAAGAAAAGGTAGGAGGTTTTGCTTACTTTTGTTACTGCTGTGTTGTACAAGTAGCAGGTAGTAATTTAATGGTCAAAAGACTTTTTCTGAAACTTGGTCTGAAACCTGTGTAACTAGTACTAAAGAACAAAAAAAATTAATTCCTGATAAACTGAAGGGACATTATTATTTATTTTAGAAGCTGGCTAAGACCTAATAGAGCAGAATAAGTCATTTTTAATGGTAGAATAAGCAGAATTTCAAAGGAGGACACTACTTTGTTCAATGTTGGTTTTCAAAAACAGTGTGTGTAGGGCAGGAAACAGGAGACAAAAGGTTACTGAATATAGTGAAAACAAGAAATTACAGGGAAGAAGAGAAAAAACATTAACATTTGGCTAAGAGATACAAGAGAATACACATCAGAAAGCACAGTTTCGGCAGCTTTGAAGCTGTAATTTAATAGATAGAGTAATTTAATAGATAAACTTGTCTTTTATTTCAAGATAAAAATTTGAGGAGTAATACCTAAACTGCCTGGAAATGTTGTTCATAAATGTTAATCTGTAGTACCCAAGTGTCCATTTTACAAAGTTCATGTGTTAATCAAAATACTGGCAGGTCAGTAAAAGCACTCTTCTTGGGTCCCTGTCACTGTTTGGTGGACAGATTATTTTTTTTAAATGCTTTGGTTTGAGAATTTGTCATCAGGGCTCCTCATCAACAAACATGAACCTCAGCTTGGCACAGAGAGGCCTCAGTTTCCAGGCTCCTGGCTGCTCCAAAGGCTACAGTCCCAGTCCTCAAGAGTGCACGTGGAGCTAGTGAGGAACCACAGCAGCTCCTAAATAACATAGACATTCATCTCATTTTCTAGAGTATTGGAAAAATCTAGTTTGGGATTATTTCTCATTCAAGAAACCTGTGTACCTCCTGCAAATGTGACTGCACTAAACTGTTAATCACACCCTGTATTCTCTTCAGCCACCGTGGGGCTGGGTTTCATGTAAACAGTGGTTAGGGGTTAAATAAATGCTTTTAATTGATGCAACTGCTTAGCTTTGCATTTCATTAGTATCTAATTATTGGAAATACTTGGCTTTATACAGATTCTAGATTTAAGAAAATTGCTTATCCGTTGGGACTTACTACTTTGGGAGTTTCTGTTTGTTACCCAGCACAGTCAGTGGTAATTGCTAAGGTAAGTTTACTTGTATTTTAATATTGAATTAACAGTTAATTTAGTCATAGCATTCCCATTTCATTTGAATGAAGCATCCTAAGCCTGGGAGTCAGAATTCACATTCATCTTCATTAAAACATCTAATGCATCACAGGTGTTAATTGTACAACCATAAAAAGTGAATCATTAACAAATGCAGTTGCATAGCCTCTCAATTTTAATCCTCACTTCTCAGACAAATTAATATTTTTTTATCTTGCTGAAATAAAAGTAAACTTTCAAAAAGCCACGCGAAACTTGATAAATGTTCAGTTTGAGATACAAGAGATGCAATTGAACAGTTGGAATTCCTCGTTTTCCAGTTAGTATTATCTTGCAGTTGTCTACCTGATAAAAAAACACTCCTTGATGGACATTGTATTTCTATACAGTTTCAGAACTGCACTTCTGTGTTAAATTGCTGTTAAATTCAGTTTAGTTACTTGTGTTGGGTTTCAGGGCTTATTGAACTTTTCAGATTTAAGTTTTGACAGAAAGACTTGTGGCACATTATCCTGAAATTGGATTAAAAAAAACCTGCTGTTGAATCTCCCTCCAGCTTTCCCTCATGCTGAATTGGTGGTGGTTGTTAGTGGTTTCAGTGGCATAGTGGTTTGGTGTTTTATACGTGCAGAGTACTTAGGAAGGTGCCGTGTACTGCTAAGGCTGGAGCTGTGGCTACAGTCCTTGGGCAACTGATGAGCAGGTACGCTGGGATTTTTCTTAGGTAAAAAAATGAATGAGGATTATGTTTTCTCAAGAGGCAGTGAGGTTTGTTAGATTATTGTCACAAGACTTAAATGTCAGGGCTAGGAGATGGAGCAACAAATAAGAATGTTGCACTATATGTTATGACCTCAGGCAGCTAAATACTTGTTTCCTGCCTCCTTACATTGTGTACCACCTTCTATACAATTCATAGTTGTTGCAGCTTTGACATGTTCTGTTTGTACAGAGCATTTGTAAATGTACTTACTCTGTAATTATGCAGTACTGTAAAATCACTTTTTGGAAACAGACTGAAGGATTTGGCCCTTTGTGAAGCTGCTCACTAACATGGGCCAGGTCATCTTTCGGGGCTTTTTCCTTTTGTCTAATACTACTGTAACCATTACTTAGGATTTGCTTGATGTAAGAGAAGTAGGCTTGAAAAAGCAGATGATTAGTTGAGGTTGAGCATGTTCTCATGCAAATAAGATGCATTTCATTTGAATGATCTGGGTGTGTCAGTACTTTTAAAGCTGTTGTTAAATTACGTTTTTCTTAAAAAAATAGGTAACAGGGAAGAAGTTATTTTCTGCAAGTCACCAGACCTATGAAGCTGTGAGGTCACTGTGGACAAAAAAGGAAGATGTCACCAAGGTAGGTTTCCTGAATTAATGACTAACTCATGAAGTCAAAGGGAGAAAAAAGTAAATGAGAAGGTGAAGAATGCTGATACTCTTTCAGGTTACTGACTGTGTTAAGTGAGGCACAACCCCCACTCTGATATTTTTGTAATTTCAATGTTCAATTCATGTCATCTCTGTTACATCTTGAGACCAGTAAATCCTAAGATTCTCTATGTAGTTCCACAAAACATGCAACAGGCACAAGAGAAGACTGAGTTTATCTTACAGGTCGTTCTTGGTCTTGACAAAACTAAACCGTTCTGATTCAAGATTTGGTCCTAAGCAGACTACTAAGTTTAAGGTCAAGACACACACAATTACATTAGGTATCACGGATGTGTTCTTAAACATATTCATGAAGGAAATTCCACAACCCTTCCAGTTACTCTGTTCTAATTACTCTGCGATGGAAGTTGTCCGTGTCTGGTTTTGTTTTTCCTGCTTGTCCCGTCCTCACTGCAGCCATAATGAATAAATGATCAGTAACTTAATTATATTGACCTATTACATTGGAAACCTTATTGTGGTTTTTGACATTATCTTCTCCTTACTATAACCTTTGCTCATAGAGCAGGCTTTCAGCTCATATATAACTCTTGTTGTCCTATGAAGTTTCTCTAGTTTCTCCTTTTTCTGTTTTTAGAAGGTTTTTGTGTGTGGTTTTTGATGTTTGTTTTTTAAGTGGTCAAAATAGGATGTAGTAAGCCAGCTGAGGCTTTGCCAGCACTAGATAAAGGAGAATATGAATCTCCTGTATGTTACATGTGGAATTTGGGTCAGTGCGTCCCACAATTAAATATAATTTTTCTGCAACCTGAAAGGGGTTTTCCCTAATGGAATTTATAAACTCTTGACAAAAAGATTCTTTTTACTTACTTGACCGTAAAGCTGAAATTTTATTCCTCACCTTTTATTACCATGAAAAAGCACAATTGGAACTCTTGAGTTGTTAAAATGAGATTCAAGTAAATGTCATTGAACTGATGGCAAAATAAGAATTGATGTAGTAAAGGCAGTTTCTGTTAACTTCTTTTACCCCCAACTGCTGCCTGTTCCCAAAACATTACATACATTTCATTTTTTCTGGCTGTGTCCCTTGCATATAGCTGACTTTAACATACTGGTTGAATATAATTGCATGATGTGATGTCTGAAATAATTTCATAAGCTTTCAGACTTGAAAGATGTGTTTTTCAATAATGTATTAAGCATATACTAATGTGCATATTTTTTTATTAATGTTTGGTTCACAGCTGCAGCAAGAGTCAAAATCAGTTACACGAGAAGATAAGAAAAAGAAAGAAATTTCTAGTACAAATCCTGAGTCTATTATTACATCGAGATCATTTAACAGAACAGAGTCTTCTCCAGTAGAGTCTTGGAGTAGTCAAGATCCAGTGCCTTCCTCAGGTGAATTAAAGGTTTCAAATATAGTCTCAGGGTAACTTGCAAATGTAATTACTTGACTTAATTTTGTAGTTACCCTTGTTTTACAACAGAGCAGACTGTCATAGCATATTATTCTTAACAATATATTGTACACTCTTGTCATTTAATATGTACTTCAGAGCCTCAGAGGGGTGATCATTTTCTCACTGTGGACCCTGACACAGTATCAGAAATCTTACATATTCGTTGCTCTCTCTCAATAATGTTTTCTTTCATTCCTTGTGGTCTGAACCATATCTCATATTGTTGTTAATGAGTTAGTATCAAGTAATTCTGTTAAACGCCTACATAAAATTATCTTTCTGTTGTCAGAATACTGTTATGTGTAATTTGAAGGATTACTGCTTGTTTTTTTGTGAAAGCAGCAGATTTGAGTTACTGTTCATTTCTCTGCATGGGTTCTGTATCTTCAGATACTGGTAGAAGAGGAATGTGTAATGGAGAGGTGAAGCATGGGATTTTGTTTTGCCAGTTTTTTTGTGGTGCTGTTCTTTGTCCATCTGAAGTGGTTGGGATAATCAACCAGATCATGTAACAGCATATTTAACGTACACATGTTTTGATAGACCAAGCAATAAGAGAAATAGTGGAATTACCTGTTAAAGGAGAACTAAATTTGGTTTAAAATATTATTACCTTTTGTAGGAGCAATTTCCACATTCTACTCTTCACTTAAATAAACTTGCTTATTACTTTTGATTGTATTCTTTACCAGAACACTTTTTTCTGGAAAGCAAGCACAACATATTTGGATGGGCTTTATTTTTTTCCCCTTTATTTTCACTATAATGTACAGTCACATCTTTCTTTGCTTTGCACCTGTATTTATTCCGGTTTAATTTGTAGAATGCTTTGATCACATTCCCTTTAGGCCAGACTGTCTTTAATGTTTTTATGTATATAGATATCTATCATGGATGAAATTAGTTCGTGTCCCTGATACAGCCAAAAATGTCCATGCCCTAAATGAATCTTTGTTATCTGAGATGTTTGTTTTCACTAGTTCAAATGGGGCAAAGCTTTCAGGAGAACACAGCACCCTTTGTTAAACCAACTGAGGTAGCTGAAAAAGAACCAGACTAGTCGTAGGAAGCACAGTCACAGAAAAGCTGCTTTTACATTGTCTTAGATCCTGTGGAATTACAGTATCATTAGATGCGTCTGTGTCTGTGCATTGTCATTCAGGATGAACGTGAGGGCTCAGTGTTTTAGTAACTTTAGTTCATTGGTTTTGGAAGTCACCAAGAGAAACGAGCTAAGAGTGTTGGTCTTAATCTGGAATTCAGGGAGGATACTGATTCAGTTTGCTTTGGGAGAGAGCTGTGCTCCTGGGAGCAGTAGGGGAAGAAAGACTGGAGGCTTTTTTTCCACATCTCAAACGTTCCTTTCTTTCTCATGTGTAGGGCAAAGTATCACTATTTCTTCTCTCTCTCTCTCTCTCTGCTGTGTTCAGGAAATATTAAAGTACAGAGAGTAGGAGGAAGGCCTGTTCTCCATCTAGTGCTGTGTGCCAATAATTACATGCCTTCATTGTCCTGCATCACTTACAGTTCTAACTAGAACATATTTTGATCTTTTGTGTTTGGTAATAAAGAATTCTTAGTCTGTGCCAATAATTTTTTGGTTTTTTTTTTCCACAGTTCAAATATATATATAT
>WBNH01004495.1:8488-40687 GCA_013401255.1 Urocolius indicus
CTTTTTTTTTTTTTCCCCTTGAACCCTTTTTGTTAGTTTCGTTAGTTACTTAAAATAGCTGGATACATATGCAGAGACAATGCATTCCTTTCCTTTTCTTTTAAACTGGTCATTTTTAAAGATTTTTGTGTGTGTGTGTGTGTATGAATAAGACATAATTTGATTTGAAATCTTGATATTTCTTTTAACTTCAATTAGTAAAACGCAACCGACTGTTTATTGTCCGTGAGAAAGATTCAACCTATCATGTAAGTTTTTTCATGAGTGCCATTTGAGCTTGATTTCTTTATTTACTTACATGTTTTTGTATTTATTTCATACAGCTTTTCAAATAATCCAATTTTATTCATTTTTGTCTCATTCAAAACAAAAGAAAAAAGAAATAGTGGTTAGTTTAAAATAAATCAGAATTACTAGCATATTTATATCATCTACTCAGTAACACGGTGGTAAAATACGATTCCCTTTTGAACAAAGCAATTTCCAGAAGAGAAGGAACTTGACCATTACAATAAACAAAATACCCTCTATGCTACATCTGCACGTGTTCTGAAAAACTAAAGTGTAAGGTCCATCTTGCCCATCTTACCCTGTCTTAGTGTGTGATGAATCATCCTTCACAGGCACCAGATTCTTTCCATTGCCTACAGAGAGAGATGTGCATTGTTGACCAGTATTTAAAGTTATGGTTGACCCTGCTCAGAGCAGATAAGAAATTGTTTGCAGGAGATTGCTTTTGGGATGGTCTAGTTCCTGGGCTGATTTGATTTGAAAGAATGCTACCACATCTTACCACTGTTAGCCCACAAGTGAGGTTCAGTACCCGATGTGCAACGAGTCCTTCTTACACACAGAGACAGGATTATTTATTTGTTTCATGTTTGTGCAAAGTCGTGTGCCAGGTGGCAGTTCCACAAAGCTAGCACACCACAAGAAAGAACTTCAATGTATTTCTCCTGTTACTTGTTGAGTAAAGACCCACCTCATTAGTTAGTTATTATCATTCTGCTATTGGTTAGTTCTATTTAAATTAGCCTCACTTGCTATGTGAATTAGCACACATGCTCATTAAAGGCTGGGGGCAGGCTATTTTTTGTCTTGAACTGAGTCAGTGGTCTCAGTCTTCCCTTCCTGCCTTTACCTTTCCCCAAGTTACTCCAGGTCTCTGCTAACTTTATACTTCTTGGGCAAACATCCAGCCTGTCAGCACCTTCTGGGGCAGGATCTTCCTTCCTTATCAGTCTCTAGCTCCTCTTTAATGATGCAGTCGTTAGCAGGGCACACATTGTTTATACAAAGGAGTTCAAACTTATACAGTGACACTATTGATTAACGGGGATCCTAAATTAAGCAGTGTCACTATAACCTAAGCGTTAACCATCATAAACTTTTACTTGGTCTACACCAGCATCTCATGTTACTAGCTGATTAACTTTAGCTAGGTAGGTTCTCTTTGAATCAGTTCCACAGTTGAAGAGGAACAAATCTCTATTTAGTGAAACTTTATGGAAGTTGCCTGACCTAAACAGTTAATATGTGCAGCAACCAAACAGTAGGTGATTCTGCTTTTCTGGTAGAACCACAAAGGATGTGAACTTAGGAAAGAGGAGAGTTTAGTCTCAGTGAAAGTCTTTGTGGTTACTTACATTTTCTTCTGAACTCCGTCATCTGTATTCCCAAATGGGTCTCTTTAAGGCTTCTATCCCAGCTGCTCATTTCATAAGGGGAAAATATCAAAGGCAAACAAAAAATTCTCTGAGGAACAGTGTCTCTGCCTTCAGTATGTTTAGCTGCACAAATGCCAGCAAACAGTTAAAAAAATTTCAATGTTAGTTTTTTACAACAGTCCTTGGCATAAAAATTTAGGGAGTCAGCTCTCTTAGAAAGGAGAAGGCACTGACAACATTTGAAACAAAGTTTCATTTTGCACTCCACTTTCATGTGATAAAATTTGGATTATTCAAAAATCTGGCATCCATGTCAAGTTACTGCTGGAAGATCTTGTGCCTTTTCTCTCATGCTGTGTTATTCATCATGTACTTTATTAAAGCTAGGGACAGAACATCTGTGAATATATTTAAGTTTGTCAGACTGGCACGGGAGCTTGTTCTGATGGAGGGATGAGGAAATGCTACAGTCTTCAAAAATTCATTTGCCTTGAAGAGCAGATCTTCATGATGAAAAGTAACGTGTCATGAAAAGCTTTATCTTACATTGTTTTACTACAGACACAGCAAATAAAGAATACACATTTCTAACTCTTGTGTTTTTTGAGCACTTGATGCCTCCGATATGTGTTTCTTGGACTGTGGATTTCCCCGAGTCTTGTGTGTGAGCCCTGTAATAAAATATTGACCTGGGAGAAAAAAAAATTGCCTTCCTCTGGAGTTTTGGATTCATGTTCTCTTCTTCCGTCACAAATTCGAACTATCTAGAAGACAACGTTTGCACGAAAGTTTGAATTTTTCAGCAACTGTTTTGTATACACTTTTTTTTTTGCTTCACCTTGCTTCTTAAAATTTATGCTTTCCTACAAAATAGGATTTTTTTTCAGAATGGGTTTATCTTCACAAGATTTATTTGCTACAGGTTCTTTCAGCAGACTGTGCAGTTTAAATTGGCATTTACCTCTAGTGCTGCCAAGAAGTATTGGCTTGACTGCTTGTTTGTTCTTTAGCTGGCCCAGGATCACTTTTCCAGGTCACCTTGCCACCTTGGCCCCCTTTATTTGAATGCTGACACACACCCATGTACATCTGGTTTTGATTACCTCTTCACATCTCCACACACTCTAGAATGTACAATGAACTTTCAGAAATTGTAAATTAGAGACAAGACTAATAGAGTGAGTTTTAGTCTTCTCTTAGCCAGCTGAGAACTCTTTTTTGAGTATACAAGCATTGTGTCACAGTAATGTCATGTTACTGACAGTCCACACAATTTCAGAAATGTCAGAATGTGTCTTCATGTCATTCCAGCTCACAGGAGGAACCTCAGAACAAGGTGGGCGTGTTCTCTCTACATTGCCCTCTCTTTCAGTCGTAGCTTTTTTCTAGATCCTGTAGTGTGTGCATGGTGGCAACCAATCCAGAGAATTCAATGATAATAAAAACATGGGAAGGTTAAAAGTAAAATTCATCTTTTCTAACACGGAAATGATTTGGAGAAGCTACTTGGTGAAGAGGATCTGGGGTTTTTTTTGGAAAAGGAAAGGGGCATGCAAATGTTTTGATGCAGAAGCAGATAAATTTGCCTTAAGAGTTATTATTTTTCATTTTAATCCCATCCTTTGGATCTAAAGAGAGGATTCTTCAGAGCTCATTCAGATTTCTTCAACTGTGAAGTGCAGACTAACTTTCACAAAACACTGTTCAACTGTAATAGCGTGTGTTAGAAGTTTATGCCAGAAGTGACAGAGGTTGAAAACAGTTCAGGAGTAGTTAAATACTTATTTAGACAAACATTTGTCCGCAAAGACCTATTAAACACAAGTATCTGAAACAATATACTCGGTGAAGTATCAATGTTCTCTCTTTTTAATAAACTTTCTCTAAGCATCCTCTACTAATTGCTATTGAATAGAGGACTAGCAAGGTCTGATTACAGCTGTTTCCACATTTTTACTTCCAAGGTCACCTCATTCTAGAGGACAAAACAAACAAGACATGCATATTGATTCCAGTTTCTGGTTTTGGGGTCTAAAGGTTATCTTTAAGTTGACAATGCCTTGTTGTAGGCAAGCTAGAAAATGTCTTAAAAGATCACTTTATGAATGTCATTAATGTATATCACTTTTTCAGTTACATCCATTTCAGTAAAATCATTTCAGAAAATAACTGTTGCACTGTGTTTCATTTATTTTTTCAAATTCATCTGATTCACTGTATTACATTTATTCTCTCTTGTACCTTAACATCAAAGTACAAACAAAACACTGTTTCCGTGACTGATTCTATGGCCTTCAGGGATGTTTGTTGGATAGGCATGCTGTCTGTAGCTGGTAATAAAGACAGGCTTCCTGAGGCTCTGTCTTCTTCTCAGACTCCAAATATTAACTGTTTTGGAAAAAACATGTCTGCATGTTCAGAAGACTTTCCAGTCTTCTGAAACCTGAGTCAAGTGATTGAGCTCTGGCCCCGCAGGATTTGATTCATCCCTTGGCACTGGCACTGGCTGCTGAGTGATAGGACTCAGTAGTCTTGTGATTATAAAAGTAAAGAGATCTGAAGAGAAGCTTTGCTGTGGAAGCCAGTCAAATAGTCCATGCCATGCTACGTATCACAGACAGAGATCAAGTTTGTTGCGAACAGCCCTCCTCCTTTTCCTTTCATAACTGCTTGCCAACATTTTACTCAGGATTATCGTGGGCAAATAGCATTAATACTGTAGGGTGACAGCACACACCTGGGAACTGCCTCTTTGAAAGAGTGGCACCTTCAGAGCTTCGAGAGAACCATCACTACTGTGTTCTGGATGGAAAAAGTAACAGTCTGTCATCATAACTGCGTAGTGTTTCTGCTTCTCCTCTGTCAGGCAAATTGTGCTCGTCTCTGTCTGTAAAAAGGAAAGGCTACTTCAGTTTAAAATTATGCCAGTTCCATCCAGTATGTGAATGACCACCCAAAGTGAGAGACAGGAGAATGAAGGCCTGTGTATTTTAGCTTGGCACAAGCATGTAGATGATGAGTTATCTATTTGATCCGAAATTATTATGTAATATATGAGTAGTTGGAGGAGTTAATTTAACACTCCCAAGATTTAGATGTATAAATATATATACATATAAATACATATGTTTAGATACATGCCATGATTGATAAGTATCTTTAGTAAGATGTGATGGCTGTTTTTATAGTTTACATGTTGCTATACTGTAGATAACTATTGTATACTGTACATAACTATTGTATACTGTAGATAACTATTTAAAATTGCTTCCCTGAAAGATCAGTCTTTTTGCACAATTGTGTTAAAAGGTACTTACTAGAAGAAGTAAACTATTGGAATGTGTTTGCTATCAAAATTGCTATAAAAGTAAGAGATGATAGATTAAGGAGATGGTAGATTAAGTATTCTAGAAACACACATAACATAAAAGATTTAATACACTTGGATGCATAGCAGAAAACAAAGAAACAGTGTGTCATACTGAAGAAATCTGTATAGTCAGATGGTTTATTTCCATAGAGATTGCTCTAAGTGGTATCCTAGAGATGCCAACATCATGTGCAGTGTATTTGTCCAGGACATACAGATGGAAAGCAGCACTGTAGACAGCAAGCATATGGCAAAATAGAACCCGCTGTCTGGTTGTAAAACTAACCATGCAACCTCAAAACTGAATTTCAAATCCTGAATGAAATCTGTGTGAGTAGGTACTTGAGAAAAAGAGGAGGCACACAGAGTCCAGTGGCCCTTCTGTAGGCCTCAGCTGGAAGGTAAAAAATCCTGAAGAGCAAAAGCTGTATTTTATCCAATAGCTGCTGAATACAAAGTACAAAGATAGAGGAGTGTTTCTTTTGAGGAGAGATTATTAGCCACAGAGTGCCTGTGGCCTTGTGAAGCCCTGTGCGTTCTTTGCTGCAGTGATGCTGGTGAGTTCTCAGTGGATGGATGAAGAGGGAATCCAGGATGGGGTGCAGCAATTGGAGGTCAAGTATCAGAGACCCAGAGTAAGAGATGGTATTTTGCACGCAGGCCCAGTGCTAAGCATTTCCCATTTGCTACGTTTAGTTAGCTTCCTACTTACTGAGGGAATGTTATGCTTTTTTAATGTATACTGCATACTTTGCTGATTAAGAAGGCTAAGGCAGGACTCTGAAACTTTTGGTGGTTAGACTTTTTTACATTAAGCACTCAGACAGCTAACTTGTATGTATATGAGAGCCAATTCTTTGTAGAAATGGCTTTATGAGAGAAAGATCATGTAGTTGCTAGGCATTGCATACCCATGTTTCTATAACCACCTACCCTGACACAGAACAACAATAATGAACAGCCAGTCTTATTTTGTAGTGCTACTGTACACAAGCATGCTTTGAGATTTTTGTATGTTTCTGCTGACATGAATAAAGTTCTTGAAGAAGTTAATAATGTATAGCGACAACATTGGATCCCTTATTTGCAAGGTAAATTCTACATCTGCTTACCAGAGTCCTGGTTACGCATTTCAGACTCGAGATTTTTTGGTATTTTTACTAAGAAATGCTTAATAACTACATCAAACGTTTCTCTGTTTCAAAAGACACTTAACTCTGATAACCCTAACCTGAAAAATGTTATAAAAACATTGTCTTGTGTTCCAGGAAAAGATTGTATTGCCAAAGCAGATGAAACAGATGGCATTGATGTACAAACTAGAGGAAAAAAGGAATAAGTCTTTGTAATTTCAGTTCCCTTTCATGATGGTTGTGTGGTTACTGCAGAAAAAAAAGAAAAATTCCATTGATAAAATGAAGGAGATTGCTGTGCAACGAGACAGAGAGGAAGTGCCACAGAAATGCAGTAGCTGGGACACTTGTCTGAAGCCCAGTCTTTAGTCTACAGAAAGTCTTTAGTAGATTACAAAAACCGAAGATGGATAAACCACTGAAATAGTTGCTTAGACTAAGAACTAAAACTCAGTTTCTCCATCTTGGAGAATAGTAACTGGGCTGAAAAATATTGCTCGCTAAAGATTCCTGATTGTGTCCTGTGCATCTAACGCACATCAAGTGTATAATCACATCAATCTCTAGTATCAGGCTTCATTTAATTTAAATGTCAAAGAAGATGAAACAGAATAATAGTCCCAGTAATGTGACAGAGAAGGAAGTTTACTTGTTCTTGAGAGCCACTAATTATCACAGAGACTTTCTCACAGTTCCAGCCATTAGGCAGCACAGAGACATTTCTTCCAGCACAGCTATAGATGGCCACAACAAAACATCCTCCTTTGCATACACTTTTCTTTCGGCCTTTTTAAAACAAAACAAAGCAAAACAAACTGTATGTATTTATGTAAAATGTTATCTTTCTTATTTTTTTGCACTTTGAAACCAATGGGAAGGAAGCTGGCTTCTTTCATCTGCTTTGCATCTTGGTGGTCACTCCAGCATCGAGATAAGCTTGAGTTGTGTTGTGACCATGCTCGTTTGATCAAACTGTCTACAGGTTGCTTGCAAGCAATCATTAGCTGTGTGGCGTCTCTTTAAGCTGTGGTGAAGGAGGGAGCGTGCCATGCCTGTAGCATCTTTCAACATTGCTTTGTGTCAGTGGGAATAGCCATGCCCTAGCAGGCATTTTTGGAGTGTTCCTGCTTACAGTTCACTCAGTGCTATTCCCATCCTAGAATATGAAAATATAATGAGTACCTATGGATGAAATAGCTCTTCCTTAGCCTTAGGTTTATCCTCTGCATGCTGTAGAAACACTCAATAGCTGGTATTTGCAAAAGACAGAAAAAACCCTCTTGATTTGTTTTTAAACATTTCTCTTGTCTCCAGTGTCAAACAAATTTGGTGGGTTTACAAAATCATCAGTTAGTTATTGGCAGCACTGATGTTCACAGTCACCTTCTATGCTTATTGATTGACATTTGGAAGAGAAAAAGACTATTTGTAGTAACTGTGTTGTAGTAACATGCTGCCACATGTGTGGGTCCTGTGATCCACCTCATATTTTTGCTCTTTCTCCCTGTGAAATCTGATTCTGAACTAGCTAAGCTATGGGACTGAAATACAATTGCAGCTCTGTATGTGTGTATTGTGTCCTACTGCTGGGGGTGAGTTTGTCAAGATAGGCCATGAGTAGCAATAGTATTATGAACATAAATAGTTTAAAGAGTTATGTTCAGATGCATTCAAAAACCTGGAGTAAAGGCATTTTAAGGCAAACTTGTATCACAGTTGCAGGAGTTTAAGGCATGCAGATGCTGTGACTCAATAACTTGGCTGACGGGTGTTAATTCATGAAAATACCTTAGTTTCATTATGGTTAGTGGTGTGCCTACCCTGAGGTTTTTATCAAGCATGTTAAACATGAACCCTTGGAGTGGGATCTATGCCAGTAAATTCTTGAGGTATTAGAATGATTTTCTTTTGCTAGAAATGCTTAGGATTTTCACAGTAATTGTTCTTCAGAACTAGTCATTGTAGATATACTGATACTTATGTACGTTAGATGGAGTTTGTGTATAATTTGATGGATTAACTTGTCAATTATCAGGTTATTTAATCTCTTCAAGTATATTACTCCCATCGTTTAAATCATGAAATATTAGACTTAATGATTTCATCCTGCACAATGGGAGCATTTGCTCTGCAATTTAGGGAGACAAACAAACTAGAAATACTTGTCTCCGTTCAAAATAAACTCACCGTTCCACCCAGAGACTCGGTTTTTGTCAAATATATAATGACGTATGTATATGTAAAGACTGCAATATATGTCTTTGAGACAGCAGTTTCTCAAAGAAGGTGAGCATTCCAGTGTGCTCTTTTTAGTTTTGTTTTTTTTTCCTAATTCTGAACAGAATACTAAGTAACAGAAAACAAAATTGTTTCTTGTTGCAGCCTTTATCCTCATCTCTACTCGAGAGCATACATTAACTTTAGAAATCCTGAGGACATCCTCCTCTTTCGAGATCGTTTTGATGGCTATGTCTTCATTGATAATAAAGGTTGGACTGTTTGTAAGATCTTAAGTGTGTATATATACATAGACCATTTTATAACATTCATTTACTTAATTTTTGCTAGTTCTGCCATTTTTTTCTCAATATGCAGTAGTTAACATAAAAATACACCAAAATGTAGTATTTGAAAGATAAGAAAGTCCATTTGTCCATGCAGTCGTGCTTGTCTGTGTGGTGTGCATGCTTTAACTACGTCCTTGGACCTTAAGCAATATACTGTCAAGAGCCTATTAAGATAATTATCTCATCCAAGCTTTGCAATTCATCACAACAGCAACTGGACACATTGCAAGCACGAATCATTACATCTTCAGTGTGTTTCAGTGAGATAAGGTTGTGCCACTTATTCTTATTTTGAAAAAGCAAGACGAAGTACTCGACTTTGTTATCTCGGTTGCCCACTTTGAGATATGTACAGCTTGACTTTTTAGAGCATTTGCAGATACCTTGAGTCGGTTTCCATGAAAAGGAGCAGCAAAATTGGTTGCCAGCTCTAAAATGTTCGGTCTGCAAAGGTTTGCCCAACAGTAAAGAAAATCTCTTAATGTACATGTGGATAAATCCAGGTCTCCTATAGGAGCATGAAATTGCCATAGCCAAGAAATGGTAGATTCCTTTTAGCAGTTTAGTTCCTTTTAGCCTCATACCATCTGTAAAAAAATTACATGGGGTGTATAAAACAGACATAGCTTTGTAGGTTTCCTGGTTAGAGATTGCTGTTGTGTAAGTTCAATGTTGCAGAGGTCCCGGGAAAATAGTTTGGTGCACACTTACAGGGGAGGTTGATCTCTAAAGAAGCTCTTTGTTATGTTTACAAAGAAGTAAAGGGCGGGTGTCAGGAGGATGGAGCCAGGCTGTTCTCAGTGATGTCCAATGATGGGACAAAGGTCAATGGGTACAAACTGGAACATAAGAG
Organism: Urocolius indicus; assembly: GCA_013401255.1. Lineage (NCBI taxonomy): Eukaryota > Metazoa > Chordata > Aves > Coliiformes > Coliidae > Urocolius > Urocolius indicus. Next base: position 18,079 of record WBNH01004495.1, read on the forward strand.
GTTCCAAAGAAACACAAGTTAAAATTTCTTCACTGTGAGGGAGCACTGGAACAGGCTGCCCAGATGAGTTGTTGAGTCTCCTTCTCTGGGGACATACAAAACCCACCTGGACGAGTTCCTGTGTGACCTACTCTAGGTGGTCCTGCTCTGGCAGGGGGGTTGGACTAGATGATCTTTTGAGGTCCCTTCCTACCCTTAAGATCCTGTGATTTTCTACCCGAGATATTTTGTAGGTCTCTAACGTACTCAAATTTGGATGGATTTTCCTAGAAATGGAGAACAACACATTCCTCGTAGTTTGGGGTTCCCAGATTTCAAATTCTGGATGTTTTAGATGAAAAAAAAAAGAAAGCAACTATTTTAACGATTCTGCCAAGAATTCACTTTGTTTAAATGAAGCCTGTTCTTCATTGTTAAACGTTGGACTGAAGCCAGTCTGTACATGGCAAAACTGAGCTTGGACACAGCTGGCCGGTTTGGCATGGTCTATATTCAACTGAAGAGCACAAATTTTGATCGAAGGTGCCCTCTGGTGAGGCTTTTGGTGGCATTGCATTTCTAAGGCTAAATTTAAAACCAAGATTTCCAGATTTGATAAGGCTAACAAATGCTCTCACAGGTTTAAGCCAGGTTAAGCAACGTGTCACCTTGAACCTGCTGCAAGCAGGTAGAATTTGAGACAAAAACTCCATGCCAGTAAACACAGGCAAGGAATTGCCTAGTCCCTCATAAACAGAGAAAAAGTTGTGCTCAGCTCTACATGCTGAGTTTTGGTTCTGAAAGAAGATGGTATGTTTTATTATTGCGTGTTACCAAGCATTTGTTTCTTTTTTTAAGCTTTTTGGCAATTAAACTTTACAGAAGCAACTCAATTGTATCACATTCATTTACCAGTAGTACGGATCACTTGTCAGGCTGATATTTTTTTGTACGTGTTTCTATCCAATCTGTAAAGAGTTAAAAGGCAGTCGTAAATAATAATGCAAGAATTTTCTTGTGCAACAGCAGTCATTTTCATTTTGGCAGTCTCTCTTAGCATGTCCAAAAACATTTAGTGTTTATATATATAATTAAAGTGAAAATTTGTTTTGTTTTAAATCTAAAATACTGCCACGTGTAAGTTTTCATTAGAAGTTCAGGATGGGATTATAGAAACATTCTCGTTTGATTACAAGTGAGACTGCCCAACACAAGTTGGGCAGTTTTATAAATCAGGAGTTTTATAAATCTTATATGAAGATGGAGAACGTTTCTCCCCTCAGAAAATTAAGCATCAATCTCTTTTAAGGGTTGGAGTATCCTGCAGTGGTTGAATTTGCTCCGTTCCAGAAGATTTCAAAAAAGAAGCTGAAGAAGAAAGATGCCAAAGCCGGGAGCATTGAAGATGGTAAACATGTTTTCTTGGTGTCGCAGTGGAGAATAGATTCCATTTGTGTCACACATTGCAAAGTATTAACATCGTTCAATTTTTTTTCTTCACAGATCCAGAATATAGGAAATTTTTAGAGGGTTATTGTGCTGATGAAGAGAAAATCTGTGCCAATCCTGAGATTCTTTTGGGAGAAATTGAGGCCAAAACAAGGGAACTCATTGGTCTGTTTTCTTGATTTTGCTTATTGTTGTGCATATTCAATATCTTATTTTTGTATCTTTATGATATTACTTGCAAGAGCTGACCTGTCCAGTCTTAGCGACTGAGATGATTGCAGTTAAATTTTTGTTATGCAGCCAAGTAGTGGCCCCACCTATTCTTTGAAGTCTCTAGGCATGGAATCACTGAACTTCCCTGGAAATTTTACATGCACAGTAGCTTCAGAAATACGTCCTTAAGACTTCTAATGTGTTAAAAGATTGAAGATTACTTTTAAAATAGCCAAATACTTAACAATTGATCCCTGATATTAGCTGTGTTTATCGAGAAACATGAAATGATCTCTCTTTGTTCTCACAATCAGGATTCTGCACAAGCATTGAAAGTAAGACACCACCTTGTTTTCTGTATGCATGCAGCATGACTTTCACAGTCTTGGGGGAAATTTTTAGTAAGATCATCACTGAAATCTTCAATGCAGCTTTCAGGATGTCATGGAACATTGATGTGCTGTATCTCTAAGTGACAACATGCAGAACACTTCCTCGTTCCCTAGGTGTGACAATCCAGTAGGAAAATAATGCAACCTTTGCTAATTATTCTTTACAGTGTAAAAGTATCTATCTCTTTTGATTAAAGGCATAGAAGAGAATCATAGAATCATTTAGATTGAAAAAGATCTTTAAGATCATTGAGTCCAGTGGTAAACCTAACACTGCCGTGGCCACCACTAAACCATGTTCCTAAGCGCCACATCCACATGTCTTTCATGTCTTGTATCTCCAGGGATGGTGACTCAAGCACTTCCCTGGGCAGCCTGTTCCAATGCTTGATAACTCAGTGAAGAAATGTTTGTAAATATCCAATCTAAACCTCCCCATGTGCAACTTGAGGCCTTCCTCTTGTCCTGTCGCAAGTTACTGCTGTTTGAGAGTTCACTGGAGAGACTTGGAACTTAAGCAATTTAGAGGAAATGGAGATGTTGGAAGTATGGACATTTACATAATTCTATTTTCTATAAAACTTGGCTTTTGCTGTTCTAGATAGCAAAGTTCCCCAGCAGTTTTTATTTACCTCAGATCTTCCTTAGTATTTGACAACAGAATAGCAACTGAATTTTCTAATTTACAACATACAAAAAGTTTTCAATTTTAAGAAAGATTAACTTTAAAATACTCTATCAATGAAAAATTCTTTCCATTATTTCATTTTGAGAGTTGCAGATTTCTGAGTAATGATATTGACTGATGGCAGCTTCAGGAGTTTTAATGTTTTGTTCCAGTTAAATCACAGGAAATCAAGTTAGTTGCTTTGTTTTTTATTCAAAACTGTAGCCATTGATATCAATATAAAAACAAAGATTATTTCAGTGAGTAGCATGTTTGTAGCAAAATTATGCAAGAGTTCAGTTGTATGTCCAGTTTCAAAGGTGTTACTCCTACTGAAGTCAACGAAAGACATGTCCAGGACTTTGTTGGCTGAACTGGGCCGCACTTTCTCAGCATTTCTTCAGGTAGTGTTACTGCAAACCAAGATATTTTATGACTCACATTAGATGCATTGGCTCCTCACTTTGAGTGTGGCAGAGAGATAAAACAGGTTTTCTCTGTAACAAGATAAGCTCGTTCTGCTGGCTTGTTTGTGGAGAGCAAGATAAAATAGAAAAGTTATTGCTAACACAGGTCTTCATTTTCTAATTTGTTTTCTTTTACAGTTTCTTAAACATTTTAAGAAAAAACCTCTTAGAATTTTATTTGCAGTAAGGCCCATAAATAAGATGGGTAACATTCAGATTTGATAAACAGTATTTTTTGCCCACCTCCTTTTTTGCCACTGCCTTTGAGCCTTAGACTTCAAGTTATAATTTCTGCTTAAACCTCTTGTACCACAGCCTTAATCATGACTACAGTCAAGTTCTGGACTTCCAGTGCAGTTTATCCTTTCCCCAGACCCTCCAGTTACAACACGTGACCACTTTCAACACGTGACCACTTTCAGCACGTGGAAGTGCCCAGAGGTAGACACTCCTCAGGCAGGGGAACTTAGGGGAGCCTGGGAGAGGCAGAGCTGCTGATCGGAGAGACTGGTAGGGGCAGTGCTGGGGACCTAAAATTTGTCAAGAGTGATGGGTAAGTGGAAGGAGGGCAGTGGTGTGGGAAATCTGAGCAGAGAGGGAGGAAGATCTCAAATCAGCAATCTTTTGGTTGTTGTTTCGGACTATTGATATTTGCTAAAAATAAATACTGAATCCTATCAAGCTTTCCCATTCACATAACAAGGTTTTATCATTAACAAATGGGTTGCCTCCAGGATATTCACACTCTGAAGACAAAAACTTTCAATTACTTTGGGGATATGAATTGTGTCTAGGTTTTGGCTATGCCATTTTAAATTTGATAGAAACTTTTTTAATTTCTTCCTTTTCTTCTGAAATTCTTTTCTTTTTGCTTCCAAATCCTGTCGCGCATTCCGATAGTGATTTTTTTCTTCTGGTTTGAGAAAGAATTCATAACTAGAGCAATTTCTAGTAGTAAAAAATTTCTGTAACTCATATCCTGGGACATCTAAGCCTGACAAAATTTGTTGTAACTGCTCACAGCTCTTAAGCTCTTAAGCACATGAATGCAAATTTTCATTCAATACTGACAGTCGTGAGTGCTATAACTGATACAGAATTTGATGATTTTCCCCCATGTTTTTGTAGAATTTGGGAATGGTTCAGGCAGGTGGCTTAGGCTAGACTTCAGAGTGAGGAGGCAGCTCTGTAACGTAAGAATGGCTGTGTGATCCAGTAGATGAGGCACTTTTATTTGTTATTTGGGAAGCAAGAGTTTTATTGAATCTGCTGATGCTTTGCTATGTAACCTGGGACAAAGGACTTACCTCTTACTAGCTAAATGCTAGTTATATGGAAATGTTACATGAGAATGAAAATATTTCCTTCATTGAGTACGTTTGAAGTCTGGGATTGAGAAGTGCCGTGTGAGATTACAGTAATGTGGGCTGCATATGGACAGCAATATAGCTGGGCTTTGATGTACAGAATTAAAATGTAGGGATAGATTTTGAATACATTCCTTTCCTTTTTGGTGAAATAACCGTTTGATGAGCAAGAGAAGAAACCCATTCTCTTGAACTGAAAAGATGCAATTTTAAATTAAACACTAAATAACTGTGAAATGTGTTTTCTAACTGTGACAGCCAAAAAAGCAACAAAAGCCTTTCTAAAGCAGAATGGGAATGCCTTCAAAAATGGGTAAAACCAAGAAGTTTCTTAATGTAGATCTCTTGCAGATAAAGCTAGAAAAAGAGAATTAGTACTAAAGTAAAGATATAAGTACATATTTTAGGAGTTGAACACTATATCACAAATTTTTTGTGTTTTAGCTAGAAGAACAACACCCCTTTTGGAATATATTAAAAATAGAAAATTAGAAAAGCAGGTACGTTCAGACTTTTGCCTGAAGTTCAACATTTCTGTTTCACGTGCTTTTCCTTTGGACAATTGACATTTAATCATCTTGAACTCTCCAGAGAATACGAGAAGAGAAAAGGGAAGAACGAAGGCGGAGAGAACTGGAGAAGAAACGTCTGAGGGAGGAAGAGAAGAGGAAGCGCAGGGAAGAGGAAAGACGTAAAAGGAAAGAAGTGGAGAAGCAAAAGAAAATCTCTGAGAAAGAAATAAGGATCAAGGTACCCCAATGAAAAAAAAGTTGAAGTTATTCAGAAGTTCCTTTGGTATCTCGTTATTTGTTTAGTGTACTACAGTAGTGTGGAGATGGCAAACAAGTTTTGACTGGAAGGCAAAGTAACACAGGGCTTTGACTCAGTCATGTCTTTTGAAAGTGTGAGTAATTGCCTTGAGTACAATGATGTGGTGATGCAGTTATGGCAGATAATTCACATAGCCTTATACAATGCTGCATTCTCTGTCAACGTAACATGACAGAGCCCAATACTTCTGTTCCTATGTGTCAGGAAGTTACTGCAAGTATGGCTTTAATACTTTCTGTCGTGTAAATGTTCATCCAGCCACAGATGTGGAAAGTTTTTTGTGTTTACACTCAGAACTGATGTATTTTAATAGTTATTTGTTAAAAAAGTCTGTACTATAATGCAAGGATATGCAGATTCACACCAGAGCTTGAGGTGAGGAGAAACCACAGAGCTGTATCCATCTTTACTCTTCATGGACAACATTTTCCTTCATCTAGATGTATAAAAATAGTAAGTTCTGAGGGTGATTTACAGATTTTTCATATCCAAACATAAAGAAAAACACTAGAAGTGCAGAAAAAAAAGAGGACTTATCCCTACAGCATGTTACCCAAAATTGGTTGTCCAGAAAAACCCCAGTATTTATGACCTGTCTGTGGTGATGTGACCTTGAAAGCTAGTTCTCTCTCTGAAAGAGAAGGAGAATATTACCTGTGAGAAGCATTATAGATAAGTTTTAAATACTGGAGAATAACCTGTACACATTTCAGAAAATGTAGTGGAATGAAAAGATTTATAACATACTCTGCTTATTCCTGAAATGTCAGAGAAATAGTTTAAGACTGTTGTTCCTTCTATAAAGACACCGCTCAAGCCCTGTGTGGGTTATTTGTTGTGAAAGGAACAGACTTCTTGGAAATCTTGATCTCCAAGGTGAAAATGTAATATGATCTTTTCTGCTAATATGATTTTTTTCCTTAGTCTGTATTTGTGTCAGGGAATATTTATACTAAGCACTTATCCCAAGTAGTTCATGTGTTACACATTTTATATATAATATTTCAAGGGGTGAAGTATTAATCTTGCCCTCTCCGTAGTATTGTAGAAGTTCTACTTATTTTATTGGCAATAACTTTGAGGTCTGTTACATGATTTCTAAGAAACCACAGACCATAATTATGTCTTTACATGTATAATCTCAGGAGAGAAGACTAGGTAAGTGCTTTCTCCAATATCCTCAGCGTATTTAAAAGTATGCAGTTGGATGCCTGTTAATGACTATCACTCTTTAACAAAAGTGAACAGCTCTTTTTAAATAACTTTGTAAAATGCAATCCTAGCTTTGAAGTAAGATACCTTCAACCTTAATAGATTAGTGATATATTATTACATTGTTAAAATGCCTATTACAACAGAGGAAAAAAATTTTGCATCATGATATAAACAAATATCTCTTAGCTTCTCAAGAAGCCTGAGAAAGGAGATGAGCTGGCTGGTGAAAAGCACAAAGAAAAAGGTGAAGAAGGTGACATTGAGGAAAACAAATGGGATAAATCACCTGGATCTGGGAGTACAAAATACAAAACTTTGGAGGGTTCACTGAAAGAATTTAAGGAAAAGTAAGTAATATTTATCTTACTATCTGTTTTTTAAAGGGTATTTAATAAGAGCTTACTGACCTGACAGCAATATTAGTTGGCACAATTGATTATTTATGAAATGTTTTGATATCCCAGATTGGAAAGATTTCTGCATGAAAAGTCATTCAGAGTTTCCTGTTATTTCACCTGTTCCCCATCAAGAGCTCAGGTAAAGCCTCCTGTCTGTTACTGATGTCAAAGAGTAAATTGGCCTGGATGCCTCACTTTTCCTTCACACTTGGTTTGGCTACGGTAACTATATAAACTTGTTTGGTAAGTGGCAGAATGGCTGAGTAGTTAAAGTGTGAGTAATAGCCTTATGGTAGATACAGGCAGAAGGCTGTCTGTATCTCCCACCACCTTTTGTGTCACATATGTAATAGCAGGATCAAGAGGTATAGCTCAGTTCTATTACTGCTGTAGCCTGGAAATGCCTTACCAATGTTTTCAGCAGTGGGTTCTCTCTTTCATCCTTTGGCACACGTGTCTGCTCGCAAGCAGGATGCTCCCATATGATACGTAAGATATATAGCTAAGAATAACGTGCTGCTAAGTAATACTTTATTCTTCAGTGGACTTTTTCAGCCTAGCTCTCAAAAGTATTTCACAGTACATAGGGACAAACTTGAGCATTTAAATAAGTTTCCTCAAGTCTTATATGTAAAGTATTAGAGAAAGTTTGGGATTGTGTTCTAGGAGCCTTGCAGGACACCTTCCTATTCAGAGTAGTTGAAATTTAACCTTTGTCCACATGAGTTCTTAATTTTTATGAAAAGTATGCAGGAGCTTCAAATGTTCTAGTGGCAAACAGAAAATAAAGAAACTTTGAACACTGGAAAATAAACCCACTGAATTTCCTAATGGAAGTAATGGTTCACCAATAATATCCTACACACGCTATTTATCTTTTTTTTTTTTTGATCTCTGACAAGGGCTCCAAACAGAGGCCCAGTGTTTCAATATATTGAATTTATGCTCAAAAATTCTGTTTCTCGTTCTCTAATGGAAACTGAAAAGACTCCGCAACTCTCCTTGGTGTTCTTCAACAAAGGAAACAGAACAAGGTCAACAGAAAAACACTTGCAGGAGCAAGTCAGTTGTTTCCTTATAAGGTTTATTGTGTATTAACCTTTCAGTTATTATTGATCTTGTGAGTTTAGTAAGGCATTAATGTAGATTTTCCAGGAGTAAAACAGAATCCTTTTGGCTATGCAGGTACAGTAAGTATTACCTTGTCTTCCCAAGTGCTCATTTCATCATGATTATTAGTGGATGTGATTAGGTAGCAAGCTATGGGCTATTTCCACTGGATTGAGAATTAAAAGTAGGAATGACTTTATCACAGACTCAGAAATCAGTGACAAACTGTAACTCCCAACTCTACATGCAGGAAACTGAATTGCCTGTTTGAAACCATGTTTTAAGGCTCAGTAGCAATAGCTTCCTACCTCAAATTAAAACCTCTATCTGTGCATGAGTGTACATGGTCACGTATCGATTTGAAACTGTACCAGACACAAGTGTGCTTCCATTCCCTCTACTTCCATTCATTTCCACTTCCTCTTTTTCTGGCTCAGTAACTTTCTCCTTTACCTACACTTTGTAATTGCTTACCCCACCAGTTTCCACTCTTGCCTGCCAGTTTGCTGTGACTGAATTTTAGAGAGCTGCTCTAATCAAGATGTGTCTTGATCAAGGTTGTGCTAGGACTTGGAGTTAGAGTCTAGAACATATTAAATGTAAAGCAAAACAAACTAGAGGCACATACTGCTTGAGAGCTAATACAGTATTTTACATATATGTATCTGTGCTAATGGTACAGTATCTCTCTAAGTGCAACTGATTCAGGTGTCTGTGACAGCTGGAACACTGCTTCTACTTGGGGCATGTGTTACTCGAGCACAATCTTGCAAAATGCTGAATAACTTACCTGCCGTTCAGGCTTTGTTGCTGATCTCTGGCTCATCCTGAGATGAGGCACCTGCTTTGGCAGCCCCACCAGTGCTCAGGTTCATGGCAGACACCACTCCCACAGTTTTACTGTTTAAAAAGAAAACAAAAGAATTATACAGAAAGGTGCACTTTTATTGTTATTAAACTCTTCTAAATGAGGAGCATATCACTGTTTGATCACCACACTGTTAGAAAATCTCCATCCCCTCTGATTCTGACCGATTCCCAAAAGCGTGACCAGACTGTCAAAAGCAACTTTCTTGTTTCAGTTGTATTTATCAATATGTAATATATAAAAAGAAACTGTCTGTATTTGCTCCTTTTAAAGTTCAATCTGTTTTGTAATCTTTCTTCGTTATTTGCAGTGTGGCTGTACAGTGTTGCAAACTAAGTAGTCTTTAGAACATAAACACACTGCAGCAGAGCAGAAATTTAAGTGTAGTGTTGTGGTAAGGTAGTGATCCTCTGCCTGAATAAAATAGGCGAAAGGTAGGCTACATTGCTTGGAGACATAACAAACAAAAGCCTGGAACATCGGCATTGGTTTTCACAAACGCCTTCTGCAAGTTGCAGTGTCAGTAACATATTTTTGTTAAGTCATAAATTGATGTGTGTGATAACTGCACGGTTCCTTCAGGCCCTGGATGTTGCCATGCAAGAGAATACTCATACACATCAGTCACCTCAAGAACAGGCCACAGGGCCTAATCATGCAGCGTGTGTTTGTCAAAGAGTATTGGGGAACTACTTACGGGATTGCCAAGAGGGGTAAAAGTTGAAGCTTGGGTCTTCCACAACAGTTGCATGGAAGCCTGATTTTGCTTGCAAACCTTTGTCTGCTGTTCTGAACTGAATGTGTGGTCAAGGGCCAGGCACACAGGGGTGTGACATTTAGCAAAATTGCACATAACTGCTTTTTAATGAGAAGAAAACGGCTTTGCTATAAAATTGATCAAAATACTGTTGAAGTCAAAGGAACACTTTGTATTGTGTCCTTCAGCAGCTTTTTTTTTACTGTTAATTGCTTGGATTTTCTTTCTTTTTATACATACTCGTAGGTCACAAAATGATAGTGACAAAGAGCAAAGAGATATGGAAAGAAGATTTCGAGAAAAAGAGCCTGAAAGACAAAGGTACCGATTGGATGATGGCAGAAAGCATAGAACTCACTATGAGTTTGACAAGTTTGTGAGAAGGAATGAAGAAGAGCTGAAATGGGGCAAAGGCTACAACCAAGACAGAGGAAAGAAAGGGAACTACAACTACAGCTTCGCTGTGGAGGCAGTAGACAAACTGGGTAAAGAGGACAAGTGTGATGACATGGCATCCAAAAAGGAGCGCATAAGAAATAAGGTTCTTTTATTCATTTAGGATAATCTTTCATTAGTTAAATGTGCTTCAAGATCACAGGTTTTACTTTTGCAAACTCAGCATAAAGATGCTTTTTTAATTTAAAAAAAAGCAATTTTTTATTTCATTTTCAGTAAAACTCAGGATTCTTTCTATTGTTGTCAGAGGACAACAGCAGTTCAAATAAGTTGAGCTTACAGGCCTGCTCATTGATATTTACAATATATAGAAGGCTTTCTGTCTTCCTTTCAACCCTAGCATTTTTAGAACTCTATTCTTGGAAGCCTCGTGTTTCATGAGCGTATGCAAAATTGTTACAGTTCTGATCTGTAATGAAATTTAAAAACTGTGGCATGGTAGGCTTTTACAAATGTACTTCCATTAACCCATCTCATAACTATGTTAGGGATTGGCCTGGCATGGCTTGGTAGAGAAATAAATAGTCAATTCAGAGACTATTCTATTTAGAGGATGTGAATGTGCGAATCCTTCAGTATTGTGTACTTGCCAGTAGGAAAAGGCTGTCCTTTGGTGAGAGCAAAGTATCTTCACGGTCCTTGTCAAGGCAGGAGCAGGTGCTAAAGCAGTGCAAGCGGGGTTTGTCACAGGGGGTGCAGTAGAGTGGTCCTTTGTTGTCTCCCAGAGACATGGGCATCATTTTTCTCAGTCTGTCTGATTTCATGGATCTGACAGGGTCTTTTCAGGAGGTTGCTCTCCCTGTCACCCTCATTCTCTCCCCCTTCTGATCCTAGACCATCCACAAAAGATGACCAAAACACTGCTTTGTGTAGAAATTTATTCTGCCTATAATACTCTTCTTTTGAACCGAGTGACTGATGTGTGATGCGGGCTGAGGCTGACAAGGAGTAAACTGGTCACGTGCAGAGTGAGTGTGCACGGAGGTTGTGTAGGGCAAGTCCAGGTGGATTCGCTGTGCGTATGGAGGGAGTCAGCTTGTGCAAACACAGCAGTGCTGGGGGGCCCTGCTTGCAGTTCATGCCAAGGTCAGCTGGGCAGCGTGGGTGAGGTTGATCCATGTATATCCATTAGTTACTTCCCACACACACCAGTGGCTCGAAGCTGTAGAACCATCAGGAAAATGACGAGTTCAGAAATGGGAAGATGGGAAAAATCTTTTTTCTCATGCTTGCCATGCTGCTCTTGAAATCTCATGAAATAACCTACAGCCTTGGAACGGGATGATGGGTCTTGAGAGACTTTTTTCAAGCCCTGCAAAAAAAAAATCTCCTTTTTATGTCTTCCCATTGCACATCTGGTAGCTCACTGAGTCTCTGGGTTAGTCCACACTTCAAATGCTAGATTTGTTCCCTAAACAAAATAAGCAATACATTGAGTCTCCTTCTCTGGAGTCATTCAAAATCCACTTGGACGAGTTCCTGTGTAACCTACTCTAGATGGCCCTTCTCTGGCAGGGGGGTTGGATTAGATCATGTCTAACGGTCCCTTCCAGCCCTTGAGATTCAGTGATTCTGTAATATTAGTAAAGGGATTTTTTTTGGCAGTATGGTGCCATTTTTTTTTCCTCAGAGTATTTGTCACATACATAAGTGTTAGAGGCCGAGTTTTGCAGCTCACCTATGGAATTAACAATGCTGACACAAGTTTTGTAGGCAGAGATTGAGCTACTTTCTGAAGTTTGCAAGGAAATGGGAGATCTGTGGTGTCGGTAACAGTTGTGCTACCTTCCATGCAAACTGTGAGCTACAGAGTCTGTGACATGAAACGTCATTCGGACCCTTTATCGTAAATTTTGCAATGGTCAGTGTCTGTCAGAGGATCCAGTTTTACATGGTTGCTTGTGGTGCAGAAAGATGTATGTGACACACTTCATACTGCACTACAGAGCACTAACTGGAAGGGATCCAGGCCCCATAGCGACTCAACATCTGGTCTAAAGAGATGGAGAAAAAAAGTGGAGCGAAAAAGGCAAAGGAAGAAAAAGGGAAAATGCAGGTTGAGAATAAGAAAAATGAATGAATGAAAGAACAAAAGAATAAAACTACTTCAAATTGTGAAGGCAATTGGAAATTAATATCCTTTGCTGTGGGACTATTTCAGTGCTCTGCCACTGTTTTTAAAACAGGACAGTTTAATTTCATTTGCTAAACTCAATGCAAGAGTTTGGTCAAAATGTTCAGGTTTTGGCAAACAAGATGCTTCATAACATTAAAAATTGGTATTTGTGAGAATAACGTGCTCTTACTAGGAAAAGACTTCCTAAACAGAGTTTCTAAAAAGTGTGTTTTATTACTGGCTTGACAGTGTGAGGTGACTGATTGGACTCGATGATCTTAAAGGTCTTTTCCAACCGTAACTATTCTATGATTGATTCCATGATTCTATGAAATGTCAAGGATACAAAAGTGCTCTCAAGAGCTGTGGAACATCACCATTTGCAAGTGTGAGGTGTCATTTCCTTGTAAACTGGAAATGTAAACTCCTTCTTCCATTTTCCAGCGATGGGATCAGCGTATGTCTGATTGGGTCCCTCACTCACAGAGCCTGCGTATGTCCGAGTTGTACTTGCTTTGCTCATTACCAGCGGGTGTATTCCCCTCCTCTCCTACTCGATCTGGAGGGCAAGACAAAGTGGAGCAGTAACTGTGCAATTGTGTTTTGCTGTGTGTAATTCAAATGTGCATTCCATGTTTAAATTGTGAGTCACGGTTGATGATTTGATCACTTAACAACTGGTAAAAATTCAGTTGAGGATGGTTTTCCAGCCATTACTTGCTAAACTGCTCTCTGGTTTGCCTTATTTCTTCATGCTTATATTAGATACTGGGCATTTTATCTGCAGAGCGGCAAGTGCTCAGGCTGCTGCTCTTCTCAGTTGATGTTAGTGAGGGTGGCAACACTTTCCAGAGTTTTCCCTGGAAAACTCTGTTTGTTTGATAATGGTCTGCAGTATTTTTTCCTTGCTTACATCAGATGTAGCCAAGGATCTTTCATTTTCACAGCTTGCTTTGTTTATTCAAAATGCCTGGCTCCCAAGAATACTGTTACAAACAAGACAGATATAAAGTACTTGGTAAATTGTCATTACACTCCATTTTTTCCCCCCTTGAGTCATAAGAAATGTAAAGCAATTTAACACACAATCTACTTTCTTTACAAACATTCATCACTTCAGAATCACACGTGTGTATCCCACACAGGTTCCTTGGAGCATTAACCATATCTCCTCCCTTCCAGGATCGCCCGGCCATGCAGTTGTACCAGCCAGGAGCTCGCATTCGAACCCATACGGGATCTACAAGTAAGGCCTACGACTGCAGTGGGAAATCCTTTGAAGAAGCCCTTGATAAAAAGTATGAGGCAGATAATTCAGCTGGAGGTGGTTCTGAGAAGAGCGAAGAAGCAGAATAACACGAACTGGAGGAAAGATTTGCGAGAAGGGATGAACTTAAGATTCGGTGTCATCACAAACCAAAAAATCCATAGAGCTGCTTCAAAGCTCCATAGGCAATTGCACCGACAAGATTGTAATAGCTCTGCCTCTTTACTGTCTGTAAAATAAAGGGAAGACTGCCTGGAGATGTACAAAGTGTCTTACAGCAAGGAGTATTGTCGCTTTGTTACAAAAAGCAGCACAAACACCATTTGCCTAATTTAAAAGCGGTTCCATACTTTGCCAGATTCACCTTGAAACAGAAATCCTCTGATAGTTTGAAAGGACTGTTTCTGTGAGACTTTTCAGAAGCTATTTCACCTTTTCAAGTCTAACAAAAACGAAACGTAGATTTGCATCAGTTTGAAATCTGAGGCACTTTAAATGTAGTTGGTGCATGACACGAGAGTTACAGGACCCCTTCCTGCAGGCGCCCGCGGGGAGCCGCCGTAGGCACTGGATGGGACCAGCCCTGGGATGGGAGGCTCCAGAGCCGGGAGCTTCTGCAGGATGAGGCCCACAGTTTGCACAGTTGTGAGACATGTCTGTTGGTGTCTGTACCTCATTGTGTTTATGTCGTTTTTCAACCAGCGATAGCGTCGGGCAAGTGTTAGTGAAGCTACAAGCGCGTGGTTAAGAGAGTTTTGTCATTTCCTGAGCCACTTTTGCCTTTTACCTTTTAATAGATTCATGTGCTTAAAGCAGCGGGAAGCTAACGCAGACCTCAGCACTGAAGCGACCTACCTGGTTTTAATAAAGTAGCTGGGTTTTTTTATGGTTTTGACTCTGACTTTTAAAAAATCCCAAAAAGTGGTTGTACAGCAATGACATTTTATACGCTGATGTTTCATATAAGCTGCGGTGACGGGATTTGGGAAACGTACGATGCGTGGATGTTCTGCAGTTCTGTTTGGTAACAAAATACACACACATGAATGTCAACTGTAAGCTGCTGCTCTGTAAGATCTAAGGCCAAATTCTGCCCTCTGATGCAGGCACATGTATATACGTGTGAAATCTCTCTCAATCTTCTGTTCGTTTCAATGACAGCCGCGTGTTTACGGAAGGGTGGAACACGTTCATCTCTCTTTCATGGCTGCAAATGTCTCAGTTGTGTGAAACTGCGACCTGTTTTGTCACTGAACTTAAACAGTAAGATCTTAATTATTTTTACATCCTCTTTGCACATTTTCTTTTTAAGCACAACATCTGATTGTTCTGGGCTGAAAAATTATTTATTGTCTTTTCCCAGATATTAAGCATTAAATGGAATAAAAGCAAAAAGATTTCGACTATGCTTCTGAGATGTGATCTTCTGCAGTTTTTTTCTTCTGTTAGTAAGATGCTCTGCTGCTTTGTGGCAGAAAAATACAGTTGAG
The DNA here is from genome assembly GCA_013401255.1 of Urocolius indicus. Lineage (NCBI taxonomy): Eukaryota > Metazoa > Chordata > Aves > Coliiformes > Coliidae > Urocolius > Urocolius indicus. The sequence goes on from WBNH01004495.1 coordinate 33,121, forward strand.
AAGAATTTTATTGTCAAGCTGCCTAAGTGAGCTGCCAACTAAAGTTATGCCAAGTGAGAATAAAACTGCTGTTGGAGAGCCATTTGGGTTTAGCTCCATGTCAGCTTTATCTTGTTTGCCAAGTTTATCCTGGCTGCAGAGGAAGGATTTTGTCTCCAGTGTCCTGGCCGAGTTGTGCAGCGTTAGCACAGGACAGGCGTTGCCCTCAGTGAAAGAGCCTGGCTGAGCCTGGGGCGAAGGATACTTGCCAGCTAAGTTCTTCTGCACTAGAGCCAGGCAGAGCTGAGATCTTCACTAGATGAGGGGCTGCTCAAAAGCAAGCATTTCCCACTCATTTGGGTGCCCAGGGGAGGCTGGAGTAGTCTTATCCATGAGAGGGACCCACAGGACACCGAAAAGCTGTGACCACAAACTCCAGCTTGACATCTTTTGGCCAACAGTGGCTTTCAGACTGCCTGAGTGCCTAAGTTACACACACCTCTTGCCCTGTCATTCACACTAGAGGGAAGAGATTGAGCCCCACCTTGCTACAGCCTCCTTTCATGTAGTTGTAGAGAGTGATCATGTCTTCTTCCAGCCTCCTCCAGACTAAATGTCCCCAGCTCCATCAGCAGCTCCTCATCAGACTTGTGCTCCAGACTCTTCACCAGCTTCATTGCCCATCTCTGGACATGCTCCAGCACCTCAGTGTCCCTCTTGTAGTGTGGGGCTCAGAACTGAACACGGCGCTCAAGGTACAGCCTCACCAGCGGTGAGTACAGAGGGACAATCACTGCCTTAGTCTTGCTGGTCCCACCATTCCTAATACAAGCCAGGATGCCATTGGCCTTCTTGGCCACCTGGGCACACTGCTGGCTCATTCAGCCAACTGTTGATCAACACCCCAAGTCACCAGGACAAAGAGAGAGGGAACAGTGAGAAGCGAGAAAGCTCTTTCTTCCCAGGAACACATCCCATGGAAGATGGCTAAAACCAGGGGACAGGGAGAGTGAGTGTAGTAAAGGCAGCTCCTGGCACAGCAACAATGAGTGTATATCCTATAGTCAAGAGGAAAAAAGCCTGGGACGTGACTACACATAAGAATAGGCAGGTACCCAGCCCGAGGTGCCAGCTTTCCCTTGAGGCATCTAGAGATGGGACAGAGCAAAAAAAAATCAGAATCAATCAGTAGTTGTGGCTGATCACTACACTTTCACTTTGCAGCGTGTATGGGATTTATTTTCTTGACAACTTCGTCACAACTGTTGAAAAAAGACCTGCTTCTATAAAAGTAACCTGTGAGGTGGGACTCTGCTAAGTGTTACCTGACACTACAGCTGGTCAGGGAGACAGCTACCGGCTCTTGTGACAATGCGAGTGGGTTTAGCTGTCGTTTTGAAATGATTGAAGGTAATTTGAAGTTTATTTTTTCTCTCTCGAGAGGGAAAGCAGAAGCAGTTTTGAGGGACTTACCCATTAGGCTTACCCATTAGGGTAAGCCTGGGACACTCTGGTGGCACATGCTGACAGGTCCTGCACCAAGCACATTTTAAACCATGGAATGATTATTTTTTTTTTTAAGGTGAGTAAGCTGCCTTCTCAAAAAGGATTTAGCTTCTTTTATGAAGAGGAATGGAGCTCTTGTCTCTGAGGTGCTTTTAAAAACATCCTTGTGCCATAAGACTTACTGCTGCCACTGAACTCTTACCTATTTCATTTCATGACGGTGGGGGTTTGTTTAACTGTGGGCTATTTTTTGTCTGTATTGTTCCATGATGCACCACGGTTCAAACAAAACCCACAAACAACTGCCACACTCCAGCAGAACACGAGTGTTGGGGAACTTCATGCTTGGAAAAGAAACGTAAATCTGTGCTTTCTCTGGGGAAATCCAGAGATCTGCCAGAATCTTGCTCAGCAGGCAGGAAAGAGCATTCAAAATAAAGGATTTCAATTATTGCCACGTTTCAAAACACCTTTTTGACATTACCATAAGGCTCTTTGACAGCTTTCCAGGGTGTTGTGCAGTTTTGGCACCTACAGTGGTTTTCCTTTCCAGAAGCACAACCGTGCAATAAATGGGTTTTTCACCTTGCTGGTGTCAGCACACTGGGGAAGACACCTGCCTCCAGACTTGTCCCGCCTTCTTAACTCTGTGCTGGTGATGGCAAAGCCGTGGCAGTCTTTGCTGGGGGCAAGTGACCGGCAGTGGAGCTGATGAAGGGTCTCTGTCAGAAGGGACACCATGATGCTTGTTCCTCCGAACCTGTAAAGATCAACACTAAGGTCCATCTGCCGAGTCTGCTCCTGTGTACCAGGTCAGCTCAGCCTGCTCCATCGTCTTGCCACAGCAACGGTGTCCACATACTGGTGACAACCTGCTCCAGAGGGGTGATTTATGGTGGAAGCCCTTGGCAGGCACACAATGCTTTTTGAAAGCCCATGGCAAGAGCCACAGCCACAGCTATGGCCTCTGCGTGGCACCGACACTCCCTGGCTGGCTTTGCAGTTACACTATAACACAGCTCAAAGGCTACCCCTGCCCAGCCTCTCGTTAGCACCGGCCTCACTGAAGAGAAGGAAAAAGGGTTTCCACAAAGGTCTTTTATTTTACATAGCATGGGTGGCTTGTGTTTCTGTCAAATAGGGTCAGTGGAGATGAAATCCTCTAGAACGACATGAGGATTTTGAAGGTGGGGGGTGGGAGACAAAGGAAGAACAGGGTTGCCTCTTTAATATGATAGAATGATCTGATTTTTACTCAGAAGACTGAGGTCTTGATCCTCCAACTTACATGCCAACATCTGCTTACATCAAGCCTCCGAGTTGCAGGGCAAAGTCGGTGCCTGATCCTTAAGGAGAGAGCTCTGCTTGAACTTGATGATCTTTAAGATTTTTTCCAACTGAAATGATTCTAGAGAATGCTCTTAGGAAAGAGATCATCAATCAATCAATCATAGAATGGTAGGGATTGGAAGGGACATTTAGAGATTATCTGGTCCAACCCCCCTGCAGAAGCAGGTTCACCTAGATTAGGTTGCATAGGAACGTGTCCAGGCGGGTCTTGAAGACCTCCAAGGAAGGAGACTCCACACCCTCCCTGGGCAGCCTGTGCCAGGGCTCTCTCACCTGAACAGTGAAATCGTTTTGTCTTATGTTTAAATGGAACTTTTTGTTTTCCAGCTTTACCCCTTGTCCTGTTGCTAGCTACCATCAAAAAAAGTGATGTCCCAACCTCCTGACACCCACCTTTAGATGTTTGTAAATATGAATGAGATTCCCCCCTCAGTCTCCTAGACTAAACAGCCCCAGTTCCCGCAGCCTTTCCTCACAAGGAAGATGTTCTAGTCCCCTCAGTCAATCAATTCAGTTTCTAACCATCAATAACAATGAAGGTGCAGTGAATATACTGCTGGGATCCTACAGGGATGAGCTGAGGGGAGCAGCCAGCAAAGGCCAGTTGAGTCTCCCTCATTCAGGGTTTCCTCCCTGGCTGTGGCAGCTCGATGCTGGAGGCTGGGGCTGAGCTCCCGGCCACCCAGGGCGATGTTATGCCTCTGCTGCCAGTGCTGGCAGGGCACACGGGTACGGCGATTACATTGGCTGCACACCAACTGGGATCCCTCTTCTACAGGTGGATTGATTGCTGCCGGGAATATAACGAGGAAATGTGGGAGGCAAAGAAAAACAAGCTTGCTCCAAAAAAAAAACCCCCACGAGGGAGATGTTACGTGTGAGAAGTTTGAGACGAGTATTTCCAAATTCAGGGGAGCTCTTACAAATTTGCTTTCCCTCTTTTCTCTAGCTCGCTTTTCAAAATGTTCTGCAATGTAGCCAAGTCTGACAAAAACACCGTTATTCATACTAAGGAATATGTTTATCAATTATAGAAACTTATCCTGAGCCAAACATTCACGGAGACGGCTGAAAGTATTCTCACAGTATTTTCTGGACAGAAGGCATGGTAAGAAGTTCCATGTGGCAAATGCCTCCTCTGAATTTTACCCATGGAAAATATTCTTGTTCAAAGGTGCTTCAAGAGATGGACATGAAATTATGAGCCCATCACTCATTCCCAGGGCCAAAGGTAGTTCTGCACAGATCTCAGCACCTTTATGGTATTCAGGAGGCGAATCTAAACTCCAGTTGGAAACCTTTCACAAAAGACAGGTTTCTGAGTGGTTATATTAAATACACGCTCCAGAGCTGACCGAGAATTCATGAGAACTCTCATGCTCAGAAGAATCATTTCCTGGGCCCCTCAGTTCAAGCACAGGGAGCTGCTGGAGAGAGTTCAGCACGGGGCCACAAAGATGATGGAGCGGAACATCTCTCTTATGATGGAAGGCTGAGGGAGCTGGGGCTCTTCATGCTTGGAGGACACTGAGGGGTGACCTCATTAATGTTTACAAGTATGTAAAGGGCGGGTGTCAGGAGGATGGAGCCAGGCTGTTCTCAGTGATGCCCAGTGATCGGACAAGGAATAACAGGTACATGCTGGAACGGAAGAGGTTCCAAAGAAATACAAGGAAGAATTTCTTCCCTGTGAGGGAGACGGAGCACTGGAACAGGCTGCCCAGATGGGCTGTGGAGTCTCCTTCTCTGGGGACATTCAAAACCCACCTGGACGAGTCCCTGTGTGACCTACTCTAGGTGGAGTTAACATAATCACTTTTTGTATCCAAAGAAACCTCATCAATTGAAATATTCTGTGACAAAGGGTACTATAAGTTTCTTACACAGCATATAGGAAAAGTCACCTTCTTCTCTTCTGGTCAACTTGTCTCTTGCCAGTTTCATTTGCTGCCTCTTTGTTCCCTCAGTGAAGCGTTTATTGTGTCCTCTTACACTGGCTGCTCCACGTCAATCGGTTCCTCTCTCAATCAAGGAGTCCTAGCCCACTGGGGAATGAATGAAATGGACTCAAATTGTGCCAGAGGAGGTTTAGATTGGAGACTAGGAAGAACTTTTTCACCATGGGGGCTGTTAAACAGCACAGGCTCCTCATGGAGTTGGTGGCATCACCATCCCTGGAGATGTGGGAGAACTTTGTTACCATGGGGGCTGTTAAACAGCACAGGCTCCTCATGGAGTTGGTGGCATCACCATCCCTGGAGATGTTCTAAAGACACGTATTTGAGGTGCTGAGGGATATGGTTTAGTTTAGTGAGGGGCTTGGCAGTGTGAGGTTAGTGGTTGGACTCAATGATCTTAAAGGTCTTTTTCAACCATAATGATTCTATGAGTTATCCCTCACATGGACACCGTTCTCCATCTCCATCCTCGTTGCCCTTCTCTTTGCCCTTCCTTGCCAGACTCCTGTTAAATAAAATGGGGGAGCTACACTTAGAATCACAGAATCCCAGAGCGGTAGAGGTTGGAAGGGACCTCTAGAGATCATCCAGTCCAACCCCCTGCCAAAGCAGGTTCACCTTGATCAAGTCACACAGGAACACACCCAGGTAGGACTTGAAAACCTCCAGAGAAGGAAACCACACCCTCCCAAATATCACTTGCATGTGATGTTACTTGTATGGTCAAACCAACAGATTTGCAAGAGGCATAAGGCCATCCCTTGTTTTGTTCTGTACTGTCTCCCTAAAATGTCCTCACATCCAACCCTACCATTCTATGACTCTATGAAAACATCAGCCAAAAGAAATAACATGGAGGCTTTGGAACAGGCAGAAAGAACTACACACAGTTACACAAATAATACAAAGGAGAAAATTGCCTTGGCCAGGCTTTGAGAGCACCCAACACTGAGCTTAGTCCAGCGCTGCATTAGTAACCTCGTGGCAAAGGAAAGTCTGACACAGAATGACTTTTCCTGCCATCGGAGCGACAGCAGCAAGAAACAGAAAGACTGAACAAGCCCTATGAATGGATCCAGCTCAGCCCAGCACAGCTCAGCTCAGCTCACCTCTGGTGTTAAACGTGGCCTCCAAAGCATACAGTACTGTGACCACTTTCCTGAAGTCAACACAATCTTTTTGAGTGTAGCTAAAAATGGCTAATAGGGACTGATGAGAAACAACCGTTTTATAATTTAGGAAGAGATTTATAATTTGATACAATCCAGGAAGAGATATCTTGGGAGATAGTGGACCAGAGAAAGACCGCAAAGACTGGTATTTTAAAAGAATGTCACAAAACATAAAGTAAGTTAATTTAGAACAAAACAAAAAAAACCAACATTTTCTGCCATGAACTGTAAATTAGTTTATCCTGACATTACGCCTTTCGCTTACAGAAGGGAAAGGACCCAGCTCCAGATGAACACACCCTGGTTTCAATGCCTTTATAAAGGTGTCTTGTCTGGATGAGCTTTCCTTAAACTTAGCAGACTACCCTGGAGTGAGGGTCCCAGGTGAAGGGGAGGGGAGGTCCTGGCCACTGAAGGCCTATGAACATCCCCAGGACCATTGCAGTAGCCCCACACTGCTCCTGTGCTCTCCTTCAGTTAGGGCTGGCCACCTTGAAGGCAGAACGCAACAAAAAAACACGGCTTTCAAAAACTGCACTTCATGTGTTCTCCTTGCAAATTTGTTCAGATGTCAAGTACCTCCAGATGACCCACAGCTCCTCTGAAGGTACGTGCCTCCCTCCCACAAAGTGATCGGCCAATGCCTGGGATGGGTCACTGGGTCACATTGACCCAGTGATCCATAACCCCTTCTGCTACTGGAGACCTGGCAGGAAACGTCGTAAGGTATGTCCTCAGCGTGAACTGGCAAAGAGAAGGTAGGACTTAGAATGGAATTAGAATACAGTAGCATAGTAGCACATTTCAGTTGGAAGGGAGCTACAGTCATCTAGTCCAACTGTCTGACTGAGGGCTAATTGCCCAGTGGAGGGTGTGGAGTCTCCTTCCCTGGAGGTTTCCAAACCCACTTGGATACATTCCTATGTGACCTGATAAAGGTGAACCTGCTTTAGCAGGGGGGGTTGGACTGGATGATCTCCAGACGTCCCTTCCAAGCCCTGCCATTCAGTGATTCTTATTCTACGACCAAAAGTTGAAAGCACGTTAATGGCATTGGCTAAACGTCTCTCAAAACACTGACAGGCTTGGGCTAGTGACTGCCTCACTAGGAAGCCTGTTCCAGTGTTTGACCACTCTCTCAATAAGGAAACGCTTCCCTATGTCCAGTGTGAACCTCCCCTGGGGCAGCTTTGAGCCATTCCCATACATTCTGTCACTAGATGCCGGAGAGAAAGAGCTCAGCACCTTCCCTCTCCACGTTCCCTCCATCAGGAAGGTGCGGACAAGCAATGAGATCACCCCCTCACCCTCCTTTTCCCCAAAGCGGACAAAAAAAGCCACACGGAAGGGCCCAGGACCAGATAGCAGCAGCATCCACGGGGGGAACCGTACTGCAGCCCGCCGTACTGCAGCCCGCCGTCCCGCTGCACAGCCCTGGGAGCCGTGGCCGGCGGGACCACGTTCCCTCACTGCGCTTTCCCACAGCCTGCATTCTCCGCCATGGAGACGCAGAGCTTTGCCGTGCGGTGCGGGGCGGTGCGGGGCGGTGCGGGACGGTGCGGGGCGATGCGGTGCGGGGCGGTGCGGGGCGGTGCGGTGCGG